>JAULBZ010000910.1:0-25572 GCA_032360805.1 Neoturris breviconis | reverse complement strand
AAAGGCTGCAAATGAGTCTCCAAAGATGCTCCTCCACAGAGGAATGCCAACGTGAATTCAGAGGCCTGAATCACTATGTGAGAGGGATTTTTAATATAGTTGCGGGCTTTGTAGACAGAAGCTATCCTCAAAAATCACTCCTCACAGTGACTCTTATTTCAACCACTGGCATTTATGGTGAGAATATAAAATTTCATAAAGAAAACTTACTTGTGATCGATACTCGAAAAAAATATAAATTAGCATTTGTAAACACCAAGCTTGATTGGTCATTTTCATACAGGGAAAAATCAAGAACTCTGTATGCACCAGTGATACTCATCTCTGACCAATTACCAGCAAGCCACATGTAAATCGATTCATCATCCAAACAAAATAAGTAACTTGCCAGATACTTAAAATTGGTACATTTTTTCTGTGAGTGATACACCCACTTACTCTCTGTTATGGAAACTTCTATCGGATGTGTATATATTTCAAAATCTGCAGTTACACAAATCCATGCATTATCAATGATAGTTAGATTTGTACAAGATATACTGGTCGACACTTTATTAATGCCAGTGAATGCTGAAATGTTTAAGGCACACAATAAGAGTAAATAATCACTGTGGAGGAGTGACGTTCGAGCATAACTTTATATTATAAACCCTGAAGCTATGCTCTTATTTCGATCAAAATATTGTGAAAATTTATAAAGGTTCAACTTTTACAAACTCCATATAGTTAAGGAAGCTTTAATAATTGGTACAGGAAATAGCTGGAAATATCGCTACAAGTAATTAACTTTTTAAATAATATGTATGATAACACCTACAAATATTAAAAACAAAGTTGTTGTTTTTTGTCAGTTATCGTGTTGTATCACTTCCTTAACTATAAATCTAAACTCAGAATAATAGTACTGGATGTACTGTATATGAAATAAAGATCAGCCTGGTATTACCTATATCCAATATTGCAGAATCAGCATTTTTGTGTAAATATTGATGACCACATAAGTAAAAAAAATGCAGATTCTGCAGAATTGAAAATAATATGACATTACCAGTGTGAGCTTAGATTCCTAAGCTTAGATTCGTGGTTAAGGAAGTTCCAGATCTAATCCCTGGCCACTTTCCTCCATTTTTGGTGCAGATATGACACCAAGATGACAATAAAAATGTAGAAAATCAGTTATTGATTGAAATCTATGAAAAAATCAAATAGTGAAAATCAACTTTAAAATTAGGAACCGTCTCAAGAATAAAATCTATAGAGGAGAGTAATGAGTCAATGATCTTGCAATGGATTGGTTTCTTCATACCAAAGAAACTAATCCATTGCAAGCTCATTGACCAAACACACTTTTGCACAGATTCATTTTTGTTGAATTTTGTCAATTTTAGTTGATTTAAAAAAAATTGATTTTGGAGTTAAATTTTGAGATGATTTGAGTCCCTTAGAGTTGATTTCTATGAGATGAAAAATTCACCACAAAATAAGACATTTCAATGGTAGAAATGTGTGACATAAACTTCTACCAATGGAATGTCTTCCTTTTTTTGTCGTAGGGAATTTTTCGCCTCGTAGAAATCAACCTTTACCTTTAAATGTTGTCATCATATCTGTAAAATCATTTTCCTTAAGTGAAGCTTTCCATATCTTTAAATCTCGAAGAGCAAAATCATTAGCATATTTTTTATTATGATCGTAAAAGCCACCAATATGAATATAATTGCTCCATGGAATAGATACTCCAGGAGACGCACCTCCATAAGTCGTATTTTGTAGACTGCCATTTACATACAAATCTAATTTATTATCGTCTTTTGACCATGAAAATGCATAATTATTCCAGTAAGTGAGAGATTCTGATGGATACGATACCTCAATATAATGTGTTGTAGATTGTAATGAAACCATCAATGCAGAATTACGATTCGACACAGAAACTTGAAACCCAGTCCCAATACTTTTTTCACCAAACCGTTGCAAGCCACTTGACAATACAGGCCATTCATGAGGTGATTCCGCTGCTAAAATTAATTAGAATAACTTTGCATGAATTAACAAAAAACATAATGGTATATCTAAATTTTATAAGCTACATAACATATCTGTGAGTAGTAACTACATTCAAAAGTAAGAAAGTTTAGCTTCTTTTATGAAAATAAATATGTTCTCCATGAGCAGTGTTTAAAATAAGAGCAAATACTCATTATAGAAGAGGGATTTTTGAGCATAGCTTCAGGCTACTGATAAAGCAAATAAAAATTATTAGACTATAAATTTTAAAGCTCCATGTATGTTAATGACGAAAAGTTTTATTTATAGTAGAATAGTTTTGAAGATGAATATTTAGACAAATATTTATTTAGATTTAGACAAATAGAATGAGAAAAGTCTTATAGAACTTATTCCGCTCTTTGGCAAGCCTATTTTCTCTAACTGTATCACTATTATAATGTATCAAATTTCTTGTTATTTCAAAAATGTTTCTTTTATAATACATGAGCACATAATGGTAGGATTGATCACTAAGTATTATACTTTTTTTGAAATTGTAGCGGACGACGAAGATAATGTTGTAAATAAAAAACGACACGTTCATGAAGACAAATCGATGTATTTTTGTAAGCTTTTGCTCGCTTCAAGCGAGCATGATCACACTAATTCTTTTTTATATATTATTTTATATATTATATTTTTACTTTAAGTGGTTAGACCAGAATATTAACATTGTTATTTTTCTTCACTTTCTTGTTTCTCTAAAACTTACTAACTGAAGAAAGGGCATGAGTTTTACGTAGTATAGGTTTCTTATAAAAATAATAATGTGTAATTTAAAACTAACAATTCCAGTGCTCTGAGTGTTTTGAGCCTACAGAAAGTTTTGTTGAAAAATCACTCTTTCAAAGGAATTATTTGCTCTTATTCTGAGCACAGCATTCTGATATAATATTAGCTAGGTTCTAGACTCATCTTTTGGCCATATTAGTTGCTGGTATAAACATACTCCATGCAGTTAAGAACGTTTTGATGCCATTTTCAATGGGTTGGTGGTATTTCCTATGGTTGAGATTTAGAACTTACTGGACAAACTATTCTGTTCAAATAAAGTAAATAGTATGATGGATGAATTAATAGGATTTATTTCTTCTAAAAATTACGACGTCATTTGATATATTACTTCGGTTTAGGTCCAAAAATAATGTTTTTACTATTTCACTGGGTGGGGGACAAATCCTTAAATGGTAGTGAAACTTGTTTTTATAGTGAGCTTTTTTGGCTGGGTAGCCCTGAGGGGGGGGGGGCATAAAGCAGCCATTGACTTGATGACAGCACTGATACCTGCTATGAGGTCATCAATAATGAAAAATGCTCTAAAATGACTGTGGCATTTATTTTCAAACCACCAATACTAGTTGCCTGAAACTTGGTACATTTATATAAAACCTCAATACAAACACTTGGTTATAAATATTTTTGATTCAATGTCATTAGAAACTCCTATGATATTATCAGGAATAGTCGTTTTGTGGTCTGTAAAATATACAATCTGGTTCGTAAAATATAAAATCTGGTCTGTGTTTTTCAATAATTTTGTTTATTTCATTTAGTATTTCCATAATTAATACACACCTGTCCCAAAGTTAGCCTAACAACATCAGAGATCATTTTAACAAAATTTTAAAATTTCAAAAGGATTACCCGCATTCAGAATTAAGTTACCCCCGAAAATCAAATGAAAATGTTGCGGGCTCTTTGTGCCTTTAGGGATTATATCAAAAGAGCATTTGAACATTTGATTTCTTTCAGGATATCGATTTTGGTTAAGCAATATCATACCAAAATGATAAGGGGAGAAGTAGAATCTTTGAACAGGAATCTTTTTTTGACAGACATTTTGTATGTTGGGGAAGCTTCTTCATCAATGATAAGAGATTTCTTTTTCAAATAAATTTTAGTATTTTAGGAATTTAAGTCTCCATTATGATTTTGGGAAGCTTCCTTCTTCAATTTTCAAATAAATATTAATGTATATTAATGTGTATTCACTTTAGGGCCATAAAATATTTAATTACTACCATTATTAATTTCTCCCAATGCAAATTAGAAATATAATGACAATACACAATTCAACAGAGGAAGATTATTTTGACACTTCAGGATATTTTTAACTCTAAAAGTTTGTGATTATGTACCTTTAATGTTATGATATAAGTATAGGCTATGCATAAGTATCCATAGGCTATGTGCATAGACATAGGCTATATGCTTTTAATGTTTTAATGGGTTTCTATTAGTTTTTAATAAACATTAAAAAGGTATAATAAAGATTGGTTTCTATTAACTTTAAATAAAGATTAATCAGATGTACAGTATTGAAAGTAGCCCACCAAACCAAATGAAAGTTAAACCTAAGCACATGCATATGATTTGCATAGACACATTATACAGTGTTTGAAATATGTCTTTATTAAGAGGGTAAAGTTGTAGGTCCAATAAACAATGTCAGGTCACTGTGGAGGAGAGTAGTGAAATTTCATATCAAGGATAAACACCCAACCCAAATTTTACATGGTATTAGGATTTCATGTCCTTATTAAGTTGATATAGTTTCCGATCAAATAAACAATTAGAACATCTTTATCAAGGTAAATTATATCAAATCACTGTAGTGAAATTTCATAGCATAGCATAAAGCAATGCTCCAAAATAATTTATTCACAGTGGATATGAATGTCATACACACATTACCATGTATGCTATGTATAATAAAGTACACTTTAACTTATTATATTTATGTTGTGCTGTAGAACTATAAAATATAAGTACATTAAACAGATACAGTTTAATAAAAACATGGTTTCTAATAGAATACATTTCCTTAAATTAATTTCATTTTGTTATAAAATAATAAAATGTTTTTTACTTCTAATTCCCAATGGGAATAATTTAATATAAATTCATTAACCTAGCATTACATTTATACTAAATATTCTGATCAAACCCTTATAAACAGAATTCAAACAAAAAAATTTGAAGTCAACAAAACAAAAAAGCGTAAATTGATCATTTTGGTGAACGTAAATCAAATTTTTGAAAATTGTTTAAGCCTTTACTTTTGAAAAAAATTCATTGTTTGCTGATACAAAATTTAAGGACCCTTTTTGCCTAAAACTCGGGATCAAGTGGACAAAATAATAATACTTTGGCGATCCCTTCTAGAATATCGCCACAAATGCTGGTACCAAACCTTGAAATGCTAACACTTCCGGAACATGGCCTATTAAAAAAAGTAGCACTTTATATACATAATCTAATAAGTAAAGTGGACTGTTGCTTTTGTAAAGTAATAATAGCCCGTCCAAAAACACTCCTCTCCAAGTGATGTGTAGCAATTATTATTAGGCAGGGCTCTAAAAAGATATACATGCTCTTCAAAAAATACCGAGTTCAAATCCTAGTTCAAATTGGACAAGAAAAATATAAACCTTTAAGAAACAGCCCAGGCTCATACCAAAGCTCAAATTAAATTAAACTATTTGGAAAGGTGATTGTTGAGTCATACTTAGGTGGATCTCTCTGTCTATTTAAAGGCATAAAGAGAATACAATGCCTATAATGTTAGATGTGATAGGTTCGGTAGTGAATAACATTAGAAAATCCTTTGTAAAACTTTGGGTACATTCTTTTCAGACATGGTTTGCAAACCACCAAACCAGTTTGCAAACTAAACCATTTTTTTCAGTTTGGTTAGATTGAAAACTAAAATCAGTTTGCTAACTATCCAAACCTGCTTCCTACCTGGTTTGATTTCAGTTTGTGCAAACCAGTTTGCAAATCATTTTGTTTTTTTCGGAATAGGATTGAAAATAATGTTGCAAACATCTACCATTATGAAATTTTTAAACTTCGAATTTATTGATTTAATAATCCGCATAGAAACGTTGCATAACGACGCCGATGCGATATAAACATAGGCTATTGTATTGTAAGGCAATATTCACTTAACTTTTATTTACTGTTTGTTTTGAACTTGTCAAATCAATGAGCAATCAAAACATAACAAATGGCTGATTCTAGTTTGCAAACCAAAGGTACATTTTCATTATTTTCGGTTTGCAAAGCACCAGTTTGAATATCAGTTTGCAACTTCAAACCAAGTTTGAAAACAATGGACCCTTCATTATTTTCGGTTTGCAAAGCACCAGTTTGAATATTCAGTTTGCAACTTCAAATCAAGTTTAAAAAAAATGGACCCTTTGTAATACAGTATGAGTAATTGGGGTTAATATTAACTGTCGATTATCGCTGTGGAAAAGAGATTTTTCAAAATATTTTCAGCCCATTTAAACCCCTGGAGTAATAAAAGAAACCAAATTTAAGATATTTTATAAAATTATGTGCAATTCCACAAAAGTAGGTACATGGATCTTTAAAGTGAGTGCAAATATATATTTTTACCAAACAATAAAGATAATTACTAACCATCATCCAATCCAACATTGTATTTTATGAACACTCCAATACCAATCACCCTACATATAACATATGTTGGAGTTGAATCAAAGGTATCACAATATTTTTCGTTAAAAAAAACTTCAAATCCATTGTTGTTTGTTGATACATATACAGATCCATTACGTAAGCAATGTACTATGTAATTATTATTCATATAATGCACTCGAAATCTTTCGCATGGACCATCAAGATAGTAATTTGCATAATCATAAATATTGCCATCATTACGTAGAGTGTACAGTCTATGATTTATATATTGCATTTCCTTTATGTTACCATTAACTCCATATAGTAAGTTTGCGTAATCCCAATATAACCAGCTGCTATAGTAGTCAACTAAAATCAAAAGTATTGTAAAATAAAAATCTCATATCCCAGTAGGTAAAACTTGTTCAAAGTCTGCAGTAAAGATGCTAGAACAATGTTGATTGTTGTTGTTCTAACATCTTTACTGCGGACTTTGAACAAGTTTTTACCTACTGGGATAACGCTTCCATCATCCATTCATTTATGATCACGCATTGAAATAACTGCCAGTCATTACTATGGAAGAAAGATTTTTCAGAATATTTTCAGTCAATTTGTCTAAAATATACTGAAAGATTTCTCCTTCACAGTGATGAGCGACAGTTATTTCAACCCCTGATGATGCATTTGGTTATTTGATGTCAATATAGAACTATTTTACAATTTTTTTAAATTATTAAATTAAGACGTGTATATAGTCTGTATATAAGCTACATACAGGCTACATGTATACAGAATGTACTATGCGTATACAAGCTACCTGTATGATTTAGGTAAATATTGTATTATATTATAATAGTATATAGTATAGCATTATATTGTATATATATAGTATATATTATATACAGGAACACAAGGTGAGACTGAGAAATAGTTTCAGAAAATTGATATTACAAAAGAATTTAAAGGTTTCATTGTGAATAAAAATGCACAGCAGGGTAGAAAATGTTGCTTTATAAAAGACATACAAAGAAGGTAACCCAGTACGTTTATTAACAGCAGGATGTAATACCAACATTCAAAATCTAGATTCTTAGAGGCTGTTTCTGTCCCACTTACTGAGAATAGGTCAAGTAGGATAAAACGCATCAAATTATAGACACTATCAATGAGAAAGGACTGCCAGAGAATTCCATCCTCGTATTCTTTGACAAAGTCAATATGTTTCCATCTATAGACAATATGATAGGAATAGATGCTGTAAAATCAATACTAGATTTATGTAATGTGTTAAACCATATACTGAATGCATTATCAAAGGCCTAGATTTATGTTTGAGAAATAATAACTCACTATTTGCTGATTAAGATTTGTTGCAAATCAACGGAACTGAACGTACATTTTTGCT
Organism: Neoturris breviconis; assembly: GCA_032360805.1. Taxonomy (NCBI): domain Eukaryota; kingdom Metazoa; phylum Cnidaria; class Hydrozoa; order Anthoathecata; family Pandeidae; genus Neoturris; species Neoturris breviconis. Next base: position 17,687 of record JAULBZ010000910.1, on the reverse strand, counting down.
CAAAGACGGATATTAACTATCAATAATGCAGTATTGGACAGAAGTGTTTACAAAGAGTTACTTTATTTTGGAACATATAGACACAATATTTGAAATGGTTCAGAAGAAAAGTTGTAATCTTTTTTCAACTTTCTGAACAGTATCAGTGGTGATTTTATTTATAATGCAAGTTGGAAAGGAAAGCTTATGCTTTTTTAGATTTAAAGAAATCAATAACTGTTTTTAATGAGATTAAGGCACATTTTTGGCAGCAAAATGTATTGTTTTTTAATGTCAAAATTCTTTAAGAATTCATTTTCGCTTTTTAAAAGTTTTACTTTCCTAATCTAACATTTTGAGAGAAATGACGCCATGGGCGTTATCTTTCAAACACTTAGACTTATGACTTTGAATAGTTTTTGTCAGTCGATATAACGTCGCTATTACCAACGGACAAAGGCTTGATATGCAGTTTTTTTCTTCTACTGATATTTGACAAACAACTATGATTAAATCTGTGTATTACAATTTAAGCAAAGACATTTTATACAAATATGTATTATGAAGTACTTGGTATTTGTTATGGCAATTAATAGACCACCTTATAGACCATAAAATAAAGGTGTTTTAATTGTACTTTCTCTCAATAATATGCTATGCTACCTATAATTTGTTAATTCAAAGTGCACAATTCTAAATCAAATATTAGTAACTTTTTTTGTTTTGGTTAGTAGAAAGGCGTGTTCCATAGCTCGGTACGAGGAAAGAAGTTAGTTTCATGAAATTTATAACAAGATTTAGGAATATTGAGAAAGAACGGGTGATTAGAACATAATTTGGAAAAGCATCCATGCTATCCATTTCTTGAGCTTTTATGAAAATCTGGCTAGAACATCTTGATTCTACTCTTTTTTATCGTTATTTCCACTCAGGTGGTTTAAGGAGCAGGTCTAAGTTATATAAAAGCAAAACTTTCATAAGTTTTATAAGTTGTAAACCTGTAAAGGATTGTTCCAATATAGTCATGTGATACACTGTTGTAAAGCTTAGCCTCTCTAGAATGTAGCAAGATATGTAGTTCTTGACATTCATCTTCATGCTGTAGGATATAGCTACAAACATAACGAATAGTTTAAAAGCTAGGATCGACTTTTGCGCTTCAAAGGCACATATTTTGTCGTCAAATAACTGCTTGTCACATAGCTTTAATCCTTGGAGAACTCCCCAAATTCAAGGAATATCAAATTTTAATTTCAAGGGGTCGCTGTTTGGCATTTTGTCAGTTTTTAATCATATCAGGTTTGAAGAAGTCGCTGAAAAACTTATTGCCGTATTCAAAAAGCAGTAAACCTTAACATGATTGTATGCGGAAGAGTTTAAAGAATTCAAATCATTGAAATCTTCTCATGAGGACACAGTTTAGAGATATGATGTGCAAAAATCCACTCCCTTTCTCTTGTTTTCTTTACTACATGTCTTTATCGCATGTTGTTATGTTTTGAAGTTGAAATAAATATAACCCAATCAGATTCGATCATATTTGAAATCAGCCACTAATTGCTCAGAAAGAACAATGAATTAAAAAATAATGGCTGTTTTTGAACGTTCCAAATATTTTTTGAATTCTGTTAAAATGAAAACTCGTAAACAACAAGAAGATAAAATGTAAATCAAATGCAAACATACAAAGTTATAATAAAGCCCTCAGGCTTTAACAATTTCCACTCTACTTCTTGGATCTAAATTTTCACACGTCAATTTGTAAGAACTCTGGAAACGAAGGACTTTTTCTTTCCAGCTTTTGAACTACGAAGTCTCTCTAATTTATTCAGCCAATTAGTGTTGGTTTTTATCCACTGTTTTTTAGCAAACGACTTCTCTAGTCTAGACCTCAAGATCTGATCGAACTAAACAAGCTAGGGTATATATCGTCATATTGTTGCCTAGAAATCGCGAAATTGTAACTTGGAACAAAGGGTAGGGGGTTTGGAAGCAAGGCATATACTCTATTTTCGATTCTAATTTTATTTATATTATTGTGTTTTTGAGATATTATTTATTTTTATTTGATTAGTGTCATGTTCTATATTGTATTAATGCATACTTTCTACTTAGATCTATGTGTCAAAGAGTGCCTTGATAATGTTTTGAATGCCTGTCGCAACCAGCACCTTAAAACCTAGTTGACACCCATCTATTATTTACATCAAAGGGCTCCAAATAAAGTAGTATATTTGTGAAAAGTTTAAAGTTGATTGCATTTACCTAATCAGATTTTACGAGGGAGGCTACCACAATCCACCCATTTCGATTTTACACAGCTATTGTCTTGCTCTTTAACATAGTTTCCGGGTTTTGTACAAATAAATTGCAAAATACCAAAATTATAGTCCGAGAATTTGAAGAAAAATACATCCGATTTTCAACATTTCGGAAAGATCGGGGAAAACGGGTTAGTCATGTAATCAAAACTCTCGGAAATGTTCCTTTTGAAATTTTATGTAACCACCTGACTAAGTAGCAAAATAACTATATTAGCAATTTATATAGAAATAGGTGGTTCCAAATTATATTTTGTAATGGAGCTAAAATATTTACAATTTGTATCCACCTATCTATTGTAATTCGTCATATCATATCATAAATTCAATCCTCTTTTTGATTTTTGCGTCGAGTATCTTCTCTTCCGCTTACGTATCCCTTCGGTTTCATTTCAATCTCTGGCAGAAAGTTTGTTTTGATTATCCTGTTACACAACTTCGATCCCAGCGCTTCTTCTTTTTTTTTAATTTCTCATAAATTTAGACGTCTTGAGTGAAGAAGCCCTGGGATCGCGGTTGCCTGTTCCACAAACTCAACGTCGACGTCTGGCGGAACCTTTTTTGCTGCGGGCAGAGTATGCGGAACAGGTTAGTTTTAATTTGTATGCTATCATCTGGGCAACTTGTTTTGTGTGTTAAATTTTCACGGTAACAATTATTTCGATTATTGTCAACTACCAAACAAATTTCCGTCCTAATAATAGTAATTGTTTTTCGCATTCAATCTTCACGGTAACTATTATTATTCTCATGGTGTCACAAAAGTCAAATTCTAGTTACTATGGCAACAAATATGTATTACTCATTTCTACGAAAAGATATTGTTAAATGATTAAAGATCAACTCAATTTATATTATATTAGAATTTGCAAATTTATAAGAGCATAAATGTAATTACATAAAAGATTTTTCTTCGTCGATAAAAAACTTAAAGTTTTTCAATGTAAACAAATAAGAAACGGAAGCAAAAAATCGGTAGCTAATACTCTCAGAAATTCACCAACCCAAAAGTCTCCAATAAAGTTCAAACATCGTTGAGCTCTTGTAATGATAATCTCGATATAGTACCTAGATATAATTACATAAAAGTATTTTCTTCGTTGATGATCAAAGTTTTTTAAATATAAACAAACCAGATAAACGTCGGGAGCGTAGACTCTAAGTAGAAAATTCTATCAACCAAAAATCTCTAGCAAAGTTCGAAGAGTATTGACTGCTCTTGTAATGATAACAATCACGATATCGGTAGATAATCATGCGAATGTTTCTTTCCTCAATTTTTTTATACCTTCCTTACTTTCCAATAATAACCAACGCTCTCCCGTCTCATTTCCAATAGCCTTCTATTTCTGTGTGTGTCTACAGGTCAATCTACAACTGAAAACAACTTGCATTTCCGTAAATTAAAGCAATACTGTAGGCAAAAAAACAATCCAGATCCTTCGACAGCGAAATTGAATATATTTGGCAGTAATTGGACGCATGCTACCATAGCACAAACCGAAAATATTTTTAGCCTGAAATGGGAATGCCGAGTTCAAAAAATATGTTTTCCTGAATTCTAATTGGATAATAAGTTGTTCTTCCTAATTTGATTGGACAGTTAGATCATTAATTTCGTTACGTTTCTTTGGTACGCGCCGCAAATTAAAAAGCGAGTTATCATAAGATGGAACGAGTGTTACTATCCCCACACAATAAGTTTTCCTATGCCCAAGAAACATTGGCTGGACATTGCAATAACTGGAATAGAAACGTTTCTGATTTCAAAAACTTGGACACAATACAGAATAGACAGACAGACAGACTGCTGTATTCCAAACCTTATAAACAATTACTTACAAGTTATACCGCTAGGGAATTTGCGCTTGTCAGAAACCGATAAATAACAACTGCCGTATTGTTTATCGTACTTATTTTTATCAATTATGCTCACAACACTAATATCAATGGCGTCTATAGTGTTGCAGATACCATCTGCTTTAGTTATGCAAGAACCTTAGTATTTCGTCTGGCAGCAAACAATATTAGAAAAAACAAATAACCGTTCACGCACAGAACAGAACATTTACTACAATATATTTCTCAAAAATCAGTTCCATGTTGAACCTAAATCTCTTTATAAAATGTTCAGGTTCTGAAGAAAACTTTTACAAAGTTCTCCAAGGAAATTTTGATGGGACATATCTTGAAATATATAAATCTGAATCAAGGGAGGAGTTAAATTAAATCGAGAAAAAATTAGAATCGCTTGTTAATTTTAAGTCATGTAAAATCATATGCAAAAATAACAGTCTCTTCCCTCTTTAGTATTAGCGTTAAAATACAAATCCAAGCCTCCTGAAATACATCCATAATCCTAACGTTGAAACATTACGTTGAAACAAACGTTTTAAAATAAATATAATCAATTTATATGAGAACAGTTTCCTTATATAGAAAAATTCACTTTTTCAACAAACATCTGACTCCAAATTGTTTTCCTTCTGCACCAAGAGAACAAAAGAAGGCTGCAGCCAAACAAAAAAATCCTCAAAAATCTTGATTATATTGACTGATGATGTAATGAGTAATCCTGATTGTTAATATAACACAAAAATATTTCGTAACTTAAATTTTTGAAAATAGAACCGCACCTTAAATCTGCTGAGCAGGGTAAATGCTTTCACAAACTACACTCCCTTGTTCCTCCTCTTTGTTCTTTCACTCGAGAAACTCACTTTTCCAAATTATGTTCCAATCACCCGCCCTTTCTCAATATTCCTAAATTTTGTTTCATGAAACTAGCTTCTTTCCTCGTACAGCAAAGCTATGGAACTCATGATTCGTTTCCCTCTTCAAATAATTTAAGCGATATTTAAACACAATGCAAAAAATTATCTAAACTCAATGAAATTGTAAATAGGATATTTGTAATAAATGAAATGACATTTTATACTTTTATACAATTCTTATACCAACTTTCTAATTCTATATATTATTTTAGATCTCTTTTATCTATTCTCCTTTTGTAACCCTTTGCAATCCAGTGGCCTTGTGGCCTTGCTTTGGGTGACCAAAAATAAATAGAAAAAATATAAATTTAATTTTAATCGTTCTTAAAATAAACATTCAATAGTTTGTTTACAAAGAAAAGAAAATACAATAAGGCGCCAGAAATTATGGCACGTGTATAACGGCTTCTTTTTAATTTTTTGAATGATTTAGAACATTACTGTATTCTATTCTTGATATGTTGTTATTATTTTTTATCAACGAGGAAAAAGAGCACAAGTCAGGAATAAAGAAATATAGCTACTTTTTAAAAGTAAGCCTAAAATTTCAGGATAACTCCAGATTTATTAACACCCTTAACTTCACAGTTTCTGTGTGCTGAAGTCAGACCTAAAGCTGTCTTAGATGGATGATTGTTACCATAGTTACAGTAACTAAGGTGTAACTCGCCTATTGTAACATTAATGAGTCTCCTGATACTCATTTCACTTGATCATATTTAATTTTTCCATCATAAATGTCACTCACAATGGTATTTTTTGTTGTCATATATTTTTCTGTCCTACTTTTTAGGAAATTCAGACATTATTTTCTCCCATGGTTGGTCTCGAATCACTATTAACATTTTTACATTATAACAATACTTTCGAGTGAATTCATTTTAAAGTTAACTTAAATGAACTTAATATTAACACCCCATAAGTAAAAGTGAACTTAATAGTAATATTAACTACTTATTTGATGTCTCAATAAATATCGGATAAGTGAAATGTTGTATAGTTTTACTGTGCACTGGAACTAAGACCACGACATCCTGCATTTAGGGTTCACTGGTTTAGAGGTCCCCTCCCAATAATACAGTGCAAATTTTTTTTCCATTTTTATTCTGCCAACCGACCTACCCTGTTTTTTTATCAAAAAAGCACGTACATCAACAAATTATATTGGTCTCATCTAAGTAAGTTTCAAATTATTAAAATCAAAATAATCTTAAGACCAAAAAAAGGTATTAAAAGACTTGTTAAGCAATTTTTTGTCTTCTACAACATATAAATAAATAAATTTTTTAACACAAAAAGTGAGCTGCCACCAAAATGATAGTAATAGCCTATCAAAACTTCATTTGGCAGGCCAAAAATCAACAAAATTAAAAATTCTGATGAGTAAAAGATGTGTTGCTCCAATATTAACAATTCAGAAGTTAGGTATTGGAAGCTTATTACCCCACACACATGTTATGCTACCAAAGTTTCACAGGTAAATTAAGAAGTTATACATTGTTAAATTACGCATGGAAGAACATTCATGGAAAAACTCATGCCAGTAGATATTGATCTATATTTTGGCATAATAGTAATTAGAAAAAATTGTACGATACAATAAGTTTACTGCCAATAACAGCAGGGTCTTCCTGAAATTGAGTTTAACTTAATAATGCTGAATAACTAAAAACTCCAGATTAAAAAAGTAAACTTACCAATACGCATTACCCATCCTGAAGAGTGTTCAGCTGTAGCCTCATTATTACTGAAATGCATAGTTTCTATATTTACAAAATTATTCGTATTTTTTTTGATATTCCATGGACTATCTACACTTGATAAATGATTATCAGACCGAACGCAAATAAATTTGTTTAGAGCATCTTCTTTGACGGTAACACAATTCCACGAAAGATCTGCATTTGCACTATGATTATTTCGAGCCATCCATTCGACATTGTAACCATTTATTACACCAATATAAAATATACGTTGAGTAGGATCCCAGCCATAAAGTGTGCTAGCTAAGTGTCTACTTGCATATACATTTTCCAAGTTTGCATTATAAGTCGATACTTTTCTGAAATCTTCAAAACCTATGCAAGATATTAGAATTAGATATTAGAAATTACATATCAAAAAGAACAACTAAACAAATAAATTTATTGAACATATCAGGATTCATTCCATAAAGGTTTCTACCAATGGAATGCCTTCTTTTAGCTTACGCACGGAATTTTCCACCTAATGGAAATCAACCTTAACAATTAGCATTATTTTGATGGAGAATATCTCCAAATTAATTTTTATAGAGAATTGTGTATGATCTTATAAGTTATTGCTTTGTAGTCTGCAGTAAAGGGCCCAATGTTTTCGACATTGTTCTAGTGTCTTTTATGCAGACATTGAACAAGTTGGAAGGAAACTCATGTTAACGATACATATCACAGTCTAGCTGTCAGTTGATTCTCTTTACAGGCAACAACCAGTTTTATTGTCAACTATAGGATTAAATTACAGGCAGTAATGGCTCAGTGGTTAAGCAGTTGTGCTTATGATCCAGAGGTCACAGTTTCAAATCTGCCCTCGGGTGAAAGTTTTGAGACATGTCCATAGAAGCACTGCTGTCTACCTGTTCCCCTGTCAAGTGGTTCCGATCGTGTTTCTGGGTAAATAGGTAGATTGAGGGTTGTATCAAGAGAAAGATCGAGATCTGGAAATAGTCAAAAAAGTAATTGCTCTCTTAGACCTTGGCTTTGAAATTAGGGAACGATTTAAAAACATTTAAAAAAAAGTACTCCTATAATAATATAATAATAATAATGTTAGAGTATGTAGAAACAGAGGGGCTTGGGGAGTCTAACCCCTTTTATTCCTCTCAAAATTATATGATACTTGTATGTATAAAATATTAAGATTATATCTCAAAACCATGCCAAACCTTCCTACATAACAGAACTAAGTGTGCGAGTAAAACCTTGTCAGCTTTTGGAAATATGCACAAATTGAAGGTTGATAAATTATCTAAAATGTTATCCTCCGGTTTTGTTTGTTGGTCATTTAAAAAAAGCTAAGGCATCAAGAGGTACAATGGTTAAGATAATTTTGTAGATACTTTGAATGGTAATTATGAAAAATCTAAGCAGTTAGAACGAGAGCCTTATGATAACATTTTAGATAAATGTATTCTGTGTCAGGCGGTATATTTTGTTTAAATTTATTTTGTTTCATATGTAATTCATATTTGTAAAGGTCAATAGAGAATTACACATTATTGAGTATTTTCCACGAAACACTTTTTGGAAAAACTTTGAAAATTATATCACTGTAAAGAATCAGGCTGTATATAACGATCAGAATTAAATTTCTGCAGCTCTTTTAACATACTTTTTAACTGCTCAACTTTTCAACTTTTCTTTTCGTTATGTATACAATATCCTTAATCCTATTTGGGCCGGGCTTTGCATGGGTTAAAACGGTCATGAGGAATTGGCTTAACATACAGTCATGAAACTTGGTAGAGTAATACTCCATTATCTAATAAATATTTTGAAATAATTATTGTTTGCTGACGTTATCATTTTCTGCTGACATCATCAAAAATCACACCTTACTATGCATTTTTTTTTGAAAAGTGTGTATCCTTTCGAAGCCGATAACTTTTGTTCTAAAGCTGATTTTTATATTTTGTTTCGAGATTCAAAAAGGCAATACAATGTTTTTAAACATAACGTCTGGTAAATTTCTTTATTTACCAAATAAACATGATAACAATGGTATTTTACTATGGATACCTTCAGGGTTTGTGTAGCAGGACATTGGTTAGGGACTAGTAGATTAGTTCATTTATTCTTCACATTACTTTTAACTGTATTTTAGGCTTTAAGCGAGTTGACAGTTTTATGCTATTGTTGATTTCCTAAAAGTTAATAAGTGGGGAGGGGGGTTGCAATAAGAGCGAGGGTGGGTGGTAAGTTAATAAGCGTCCCCCTCCCAGTTTATTTGATACTGCAGAGTAGGAGTACAGGTCAACTTGGCTGAAAATATTCTGAAAAATCTCTCCTCCACAGTGATGACCGGCTGTTATTTCAAGCCCTGGGACACATATTGGGTCTGAGGATACTGTTTTCCCCCTAAGTATTAATTTTGTTCCGATTTTGTAATTAATAGCATTCTATATTCCATACTCAATTCGATCTATTTTTTGTGTTGTTTTTGTCATTGCATTTTTTCCTCCACAGTGATGAATGGCAGTTATTTAAATACCTGCAACATGCAATCAAAGTTAACTTTTTTTGTCATCAGAGAAATCATTCCTCCAACAATACTAGTTATGTATTTAGTACATCAAAAATGCTATGGAATGAGGCTTTAATAAATACGGTAGCAGTACTACTAATAAGGGAGCATCTCAAAAATAAGAGTCAATGATCTTGCAAAGGATATCAAAGATTCACATCACGCAACAAAATCATCATTTTTCTAACTTTTCAGTTGCCCAAACTGTGTTTCGTTGCAGACTATCAAGCAACAACGATAAGATACAGCACTGTCCTTCACAGTGATTATTTACTCTTATTTTAACTGCTGAAAGCATCTTTAGGAATCAATCTTATTTCTATGATTTTAAATAATTCCTTATCTTAAAATATTAATACAAAAAATACTTACTTTCCGTTTTTTTACAGGCAACAACATCGAATTTCATTTGAAAATATGAACCACGATATGATAGGGGAATCACACGAATATATTGAGCATAAATTTGGGAAGATAAAGGAAAATACTCATGATTCAACATCGTCATTTGAAATACCTAAAAATGAAAGAAATAATTGCAGGCTGGGATAGGCTGGGATAGATATATTTTAAAGAAAATGACTATCATTAATTTTTTTAAAAGAAGGGCATCATTATAGCGCTCAGTGGTCATAATGAAATAATAACAGCGGAGAAGTGGTTTTTGAGTATAGCTCAGACTGTAAAGCCCAAAGTTATGCCCAAACTTCCTTCTTCTACAGTTCCAATATATTCATTTACTCTTATTTCAACAACTGGTGGTAACAGGAAATCTTCACTTTAATTGTGACTATTGATTCTGATTAAACAACCATTCTTTAGGATCGATATAATTTATTTGTGTTCTCATTTTGCAGACTTTGGTATAATGATCAAAGGATTTTAAACAAACTTTACTAAGCATTTATTCTCTTTAAAGGATTATAAGTCCTGTTTTGTTGGAAGGGATATAAGAGGTAGCTTGTAGGCAGATATTAATTAAAAACCAACTTTGTACTCAGTGGTCAAAATAAGAGTAAATAATAAACTGTGGAGGAGTGAATAAAATGTCTAAAATGGAAATGTTGACCTCTAAGGTGAATCTCCCTTCCCCGTAATTCCAATTGAGTATTTCCCCATTCAAGTCTGTCACTCTACTACTAACAATTTAAGTCATTGTTGTAACAGAACTGAATTATCTTTAATATCTATTTAAAAATCGATCTGATTTTTGACTTCATAGATTTCATAAATATTTATGGTATAGCAGTCATATTAGCACAAATAATTCTGGGTTTTTACAATATATGCGCTTGTGAAACAGAATGTGGAGATGTACTAATGGAAATTCCCTACATGAAGAGCACTGCACTGAGATGATTCAGATTGGTAAATATATTTGCAGTGGAGGGTGATATATAAAAAATTGATAAGCTTAGCTTAGTGATCATCCATTTAACATGCATGCAAAAAATTAAGAATTTTTTTACCCTTTCTCCTCTTTGTATGCACAATAGATATAACGTCATAAAAACAATAGAAATGCACTTTCATAAGATTTATTGTGTGGCGTTTCATGTGTAGTGAATAGGTGACCTCTTAACTTTATTTATCAGTGGTCAAAATAAGAATAATCACTGTGGAGGAGGATTTTTGAGCATAGCTTTAGGCTTTGTAGCATAAAGCTGTGCTCAAAAATCACTCCTACACATTGGTTATTTTGCTCTTATTCTTAGCACAATCTACCTAGCAATTTATTGATATATTTTCCTGTCTTATAATAGAATATTTCTTTTTGTTTGACAAGTTAAAAAGTCATACATACTTTCTCATTTTGCTGATTATCAAATATTTTCAACCAATCAACATTATTTATTGAATACTCAATTCGAAATGTGTCAGCGTATTGATATGGATGCGTACTAACTTTGAACATAGTTATTGAAAGGACAGAACTCAAGTCAATTTGTAGATAGTTATCTACTTTGTTACAGTCTCTCCAATACAAACTATTATAGTATTTCACACTATAAGGTTGATAAGTATCATTTACGCAATTTGCTGAATTTTGAGTAAATTTGTCATTTGACAAACCACTAACATAATCTTCAATGTACTCTGAACATGCTAAACAAATAAACAAATATTTTAAATAATTGTATGAGTTTAACAAGATTTAGGCAGCCTTTACATGGACCCCTAAATGAGTTTTGCCCTAGGCAATTTTGCATTTGATTGGTTTCTTCGCACGAAGAAACCAATCCAATTCAAAATCATTTAAGGTGAAACTCATTTAGGGGTTTATATAAAGGCTGCCTTACAGTGTTCTAAATAAAAGCAAATATTCATTGTGGAGGAGTGATGTTTGAGCATTGCTTCAGGCTATAAAGCTATAAAGCCTTATTTCGAGCGCTGATTCATTTCTACATTTTCATCTTCCTTTAACTTGAGTAACACTCATATAAATTTATTCAGAGTTACTAATTTCCAAAGTGCAAATTATACATATAGGCAGTCAAGAGGCACTCTTATGAAAAGCAAAAAGTGTTTCAACTTTAAGGCATTGAATGTTTAGGCACTTGTAGAGGTATGATTATTTCACACCGTGCAAAGTGTCTATAAATTATTTAAGGGACTGCATTAGTTAAGGGGCCAACTGTCTTGTAACTAGTTTAGGCATTAGAAAAGAGTCTAAAGATATAAGATATATTTAAGGTGCATCATTTCCATTGAATTGATCTTTGAATGAATAAGGACAATGTTTACCATGTAAACCTCAACTAAATCTCAAATATAACTTTACCAAATAACTCTCAAAGTTGATTTCCACTAGGCAAACATTTTGCGGCAAAACTTAAAAGTAGACATTCCATTGATAGAAATCAACGTAACAAATAGTGTGACATCAATTACTACCAATGGAATATCTTCTTTTGGCTTCCCTCTGCAAATTTTTCGCCTTGTAGAAATCAACCTTCACAGGCTTCCACCAGTCAGATATAATTATCTAAAGAATGTGGTATAACTTACCATAGTGAACGTATCTGTTTAGAACGATGCTCATAGATGCTGTTGTAGGTGGGGTTATTGCATCAATCTCTCCTTCAATTGGTTCTATAACAATAGCAATGGACGAGATACCATACTTCCAAGTGTCCACTGCAAAAGCATGCCGAAGAATTTTATGTATGTTATTAACTTCAAAGCCATTTTGAACCCTTTTCAAAGTAACATGCTGTGATGTTAACTCAGTTATAGTTACATCATTATAATTACAATTAGAAACAAATGCGCTATCTTTATCTATAAAAATTCTGATATTGCGTATGATTTCACCAGTAGCCAACACATCTCCATCGACAATTTTTATAATTGAAGAAGAAAGAACTCTGGTACCCTTATTGACTTCTATATTTGGTATATACATTCCAATTCTATTTGAAAGATTAAATTCTGTGGTTGAACAACTGCTTCCAGAATACATTGATATCATTGTAATAGTATTACTCTCCAATAAAGTAGATGGAATGTCTGAAACTAAACATAGAAAATAATATCAATTAGTCAAAATTTAAGAGCAAAATCTCTGTGGAGAAGTGATTTTTGAGCATAGCTTCAGGCTACAAAGGCTCAAAAGTCCTTCCACCACAGTGATTATTTACAATAATATTGATTATAATTATACAACCACTGCAATAGTAATCAAATCATTTCTTTTACATGAATACAGAGGTCAAAGTAAAAGCAGGTAAAGAAAGGTGTTATATCAACAAGCTTATAACTGATTGGTTTTTGCTGTGTGACGGAACCAATCATTTGTAAGCCTAATAAAAAACATACAAAAAATATATTATTTGCACTAATTCTATGCTCATAAATAGAACAAATAACCACAGCAATATTTAAACATAACTTCAGGCATAGCTTCAGCGGATATTTGTTTTTGAGAAATTCTAAGATTGAAGTTCATAAAAGAATGCAATCTGCATAAGAGTGCTGTTCCCTTAAACAGGTTTTTTTTACGATGTATTTGCACTGTTTTTAAATATGCTTATTTTAAATTTTGATAATTTCTTTTTTGGGGGGGAGGGGAAGATTAGGGTGTGTGGTAAATAGAAAAATGTCAGAATCCATATCAGTTGTGGTATGTTATATAAACTTGACCTATCAAAAATATGTAAATTGTGTAATAAGCACCCGCTACGATAAGCCTCTGTTGATCATATATTTTCAATAGTAGGCACTAGGGGATGCTTATTAGAACGCCAATACCAGACCAGGTACGTTTTAGAACATTTATGATAATATATATCTTGTAAGGTGAATGCAAACAGACAAAATAAACAAAACAATGCACTTGAAGTAACCTGTTTATAACTGGTTCAAAAGTAAGTTTCTAGGTCTCTTGGATAATTGAATTACATTTTATGACTTTATCAGAAGAATTAAATCAAACTACAGGTAAGAACTTATTTGGAAGAAAGCATGTAGGCAAAAAGGTAAGTTGCTATACTACCAATACGGTAAGTTCCATATTCATTGCTGACATATTTAATAATATTTAAAATGTTTTTGTTAGTTCAAAGTATTACCTTTTGCTGAAAATGAAACAGTAATACCAGAACCACAACTATCAGGTGACCTAATACAATTATCATTTGGTAATGTTAAGGTTTTAATACGCCCATCCGAGCTTGAATTTGTATGAATTCCATCAGCACTTTTCTCAATGTCTTCAGGTACTTGGAAATCTTCAAATAATATTTTGTCTGTGTAAGAACCTGATTCGAAAGACCATTCATGAGATTCTAAAACAAATACTTTATGTTAAACAAGTACAGCAGTACTGAAATCTGATTGGTTAATAGGTGCAAATTTACCAACAGAATTTCAATTCAGAGTAAAGGGGATAATATTAGTCAATAAAGGTTGATATCCACTAAGCAAAAAAATCCCCGTGAAGCCTAAAGAAGACATTCCATCGGGAGAAATATTATTTCAGTTTTCGCAGTGAATTATTCACAAAGTGGATATCAACATAACAGTGAAGCATCAATTGCTCAATAGGAATTTTGTTGATTCAGCACTCTTTGTTTACAACAAAAATTACAATGACACAACTTTTGAAGAACATACAGTGTTTCTAATTATTATTAGAGGTGTATGCAAACCTTTATAATAAGGCAGTACTCACCAATCAGTTCAGTTATACCGTAAAATTCCAGTTTGACAAAAGGGCAAAATGGGTAGAAATCTGGATGATATTCTATCATATTCGTTACTAGTGGATAATTGAAAACATATCTTGTTTCTTGGTCAGGCGTGTCAGTTATAATTGGCGAAATAACCTAAAAGCATATGTTTAAAGATTGTAGAATCTCAAAGAAATTGGCAAATGATTATCAATTGCAAGATTGTTCAACCTCGTTCCCAGAGCTTCTTCTCTCTTGTCATTTTGATTCAGAGTTAAACGTGTCATTGATATGGTTCATTTACCAGTTTTCCAAGTAAGAGCAAATAATTACTGTGGCGGAGATATACTTAAACATAGCTTCAGGCTACAAAGTCTGAAGTTATTCTCAAATATCCCTTCCCCACAATGATTATTTGTTCTTATTCAAACACTGCTTATTAAGATTAACATCATGCAGCATAGAAAAAACATAAAGGATAGAAAAATATTATAGACAACTCAGAAGATTAAACAAACAACCAGTATTCAAAATAAGAACATATAATCACTATGGAAGAGAGCTTTTTGAGTGTAACTTCAGACTACAAAACCTGAAATCAAAATCAAAAATCACTCCTCCACAGAGACTATTTGCTCTTATTTCGATCACTGACAAAACCCAATCAATGTTTAACAGATTTCAAGTTTTAGAAACTCTTTTTTCACCGTATCCATTGAGAGTATGATAAAGAAGTTAAAATTGACTGCTATCTAAAATGAACCAATTATTTAGCACTTGAGTTTATCATTTGTTTTTATCTGAAACTTTCAATTATGTGCAATGCAAAACTATCTAACGCAGCCTTTACATGGACCCCTAAATGAGTTTTACCCCGAATGAGCTTGCAATTGATCGGTTTCTTCAGTATGAAAAAATCAATCAAATGCAAAATCGTTTAGGGTAAACTTGTTTAGAGGTCTATGTAAAGGCTGCCTAATTCATTTGTATTTTTATTTTGAAAAAGACTTACCAAAGCATTGTTGTTGTTTAGGGCGTCATTTTCCTGAACACCAGTGTATGGATAACGAAGTTGGAAAGAATCACCATAGTAAATAAAAAATTCAGTATTCTGAACATCCTTGCCGGGAATATTTTGTTGTATCATCATTGAAAGTAACGTTATCTTCTTTCCAAAATCAACTCTTAGCCATGAGTAATCATTTTGTGGCCGCTGATCATAAGTTTGAAGTTGCAAAGCATGCCAACCATTGAACCTAGCCGTATTTAATCGAGCTGCTGTAGGATTGAGGGCTTGTGTAATACCATGGTTAAATGCATTATATATCTGCTTATCACTAATGTAACCACTTTCCATTCCAAGGGCAGGAGCATCTAAAATATAATGCAACAATATCACTGACTAAGTTACCAAGTCTGGAAATAAATAGCAGTATCACATGTGGAGGAGTGTGTCTTGAGTATAATCCTCTACATGTGATGTCCAACAGCTATTTCTCGAGTTTATTGGGCTTGGGTCACTTAATCTGCTTTCGTCCCTTTTTCATAACTTTTATATATTAAACATTTGATTTTTGTTTTTGTAAAAGTAATCAATGAATAATGACAAATGTATTGTAAAAAATCTAATAGGTTCAGTGATTTTTATACTCTTTTCTCACAAGGAGCCTGTAGGTTAGTACTAATCGACACCCAAGATGATGATTAATGAAAAAGGAGTGTATGAATTTTTAGACATCTCAGACTGAAATTCAGAAAACAAAATTTTAGAACTAAGTTCTCCTTTAAAAGCTAGAATGTAACTTACAATCCCAATATGGACAACCATATAATTCAAAGCGTGCATGAAACATGCTTGTAACTTTCAATGGTGTTAAAATAATAGATCTTGTAATAATGGCTTCATCTAACCAGACAAGGTTTTCGTCATCAGGAGTTTTAAATATCTAAAGGTTAAAAATAAAAAAATATCATTTTTAACAAGAAATATTTCAATTGCAGTAGATTGTTTTTGAAAAGTTTATTTTAAAAGTGTAGAATTTTGCTAGTCCCATGTTTCATATGATCAATATGCCAAAGACACAATAGTAGGCAAATGCTGAAACCATCATGGCTAAACAGATACAAACGAGTTACCTTATATATAACTCCATTTAAATCTGATCCATATGACTTAAACCCACCATTATCGTAACGTAGATGGATCTCTTTTATACCACAGTTTACACAGGCTCTACCTGATTCAACAGCAAATCCAGTAACAACATTCTGTTCCTTAAATTTGATCTTGAAATATGCCCCAACATGTGACTGATCAGCACACCAGTAACTTGCACCATAATTTAAGTTGTAGCGAACAGTTTGACAATTGTCCGAACAGTAACCATCTGACAGGGAAGCTTGTTTATTACAATATAGATTTCCATTTGGTATTGCACCGCTTTCAACTCCAAGTGGAACTTTGCAGTCTATAATCAAAATAGATTATATTGTCATGATATATTTAATTATATGCTAATAAAATACCAGACCTGTGTTTTTAGTCAACTTATGTTTTAGTCTATATGTTAGTAAAATACCCCAAGTAAAATAGGGTTAAGCAATGAGTGTTTTTGAGTATAGTGTTACACTATACAGGCCTCGAAATTGTAAGAATTCACAGAAACTAAGACTTGGTTTCATTGTAATCCTTTTTGGAACCCATCGGTTCTGTGGCACACTGACAGCTATATCAGTTCCGTGGAGAAATTTAGGTTA
Source organism: Neoturris breviconis (assembly GCA_032360805.1). Taxonomy (NCBI): domain Eukaryota; kingdom Metazoa; phylum Cnidaria; class Hydrozoa; order Anthoathecata; family Pandeidae; genus Neoturris; species Neoturris breviconis. The sequence continues at coordinate 404 of JAULBZ010000910.1, read as the reverse complement.
CGTGTCTTTCGTCACTGTAATGCTAGGTTCTGTATTTAGATTCCGTTATTTCATTCCCGTATTTTCCTAATTGTGTCTTCTGTAGTACTTTAAACTTGAAGAATACGAGGTTGGTTAGTTCGCTTTAAACAATCACATTTTATCTCATCTTCTGCTGTTCAAGATGGTTGTATATTTTTAATGTGTATATACGTAATAGAACCAAAATTGCAACGTTAATATCCATTCGAATTTTTAGAACATGCTTTCTATTATTCTATTATTTTTTCTACAAGTATTGTCTTTATTAATACACGTTTCCTTTGTTTCAAAAGTAAATAATGTTTACTACCTTATTCTAGGAAATTAACGAAGACAGAAATTAACAATGCATTAAATTTACACGAAGCAAATTAACGCGGTTG
>JAULBZ010000909.1:0-25572 GCA_032360805.1 Neoturris breviconis | reverse complement strand
ATACGTTACACCTTCTGTTACTTTCATATTTACTAAAATTTACTCATAACTTCAGAAAACTTCTTTCTATATTTCCACTATTCGTTACAGATTATTTTTTAAAAAATACTATTCCTTGCAAAAACACTTTCAAAGTATATTATTTTCTTGTTTATATCGAAAAAAATGTTACAAGCCCTCATTTTGAGTTTATTTCTTATATTTTGATATGCTTCATGAATAGCGTCTTTGAAATTCTATTGAAAATCGATTACGGAACTCTAGTCAAAATTTTGACCACTGAGTACGCAGCTTAGGTGAAAGAATTTTCACGAAATTGCCAATCTTTACTAGTTGTTCGTTCTCTCTCTTCCCGTTTTCATTACGTCCTTCCGATTTCCCGATTATCCCCGATATTTTTCCCGCTTTCTAGATTTAGCCTACTAACGACTATAAACTAGTCTATACTGATACAAAATGCTGACTTTTGGTCATAAGCGCATGCGTAAAGAATATATAAATGTAGAAGCAAAATACCAACTTTTCTTAGAATATAGTTAGCATTAAAACCGATTCAAAGTTCCGACTACAGCTACGTAGATGTTAATATTTCCTATTGCACATGCGTAGAAAAATAAATCTACTAAGATTTTTTCGGACCCAAAATACCAACTTTCCTTTGAAAAGTATTAAAACCGATTCAAAGTTCCGACTACAGCTACATAGATATTAATATTTCCTATTGCGCATGCGTAGAAAAATAATTTTAACATTTTCAGATAATAATAATAAATTTAAAATCTTTGGAAACAAAACTTAAACCGATCTATGCAGCTATCGATTTGTCATAATTATCACGCGTCCACGGTCTGTGAATTGTTTCAAATAGAATCAATGAATGAAGGTCCTGGGTCCCAGGTCCCACTTCAAGGGTCCCGGGTCCCACCTAATATTTAGAGTCCCGGGTCCCACTTTTCCGGTACGCCCTTAAAATATGAGCAAATAATCACTGTAAAAGAGGATTTTTGAGCATAGCTTTAAAATGTAAATCCTGAAGCTTTCTCAAAATCCACTTCTCAGCAGTGATTATTTGTTCTTATTTCTAAGCACTGTGCTTCGTATTTTTTTATTTTAATGTCTGCTTCTTGACAATTTCTGTTTAAAATTTTAATTCTAATTCTATTTTTAAATTTCATGGTTAGAAATGCACTGGTCTGATCTGAATTTATTCTAATATAGAAGGATGAAGTTGTATTTAGGGTACCTTCACAGAGTGAACAATATTTTTTCATTTCTACGTTTGTTACTAATTTGACATGCTATTTGGCCATGGCTCCCCTGGATACTCTTACACCCTATACATTTTATAGCTCCTTATGAATTGCAAGCTGAGATTCTTCTTTGACTGTTTACTTATTTTTTTAGCCCACCCACCTGAAGCTATGCTCAAAAATCACTCCTCTGTGATTATTTGCTTTTATTTAAAACACTGCAATATGTCTGACACTTGGTTTGGTTATATTATTTTGAATATAACTGCCAGATATCACCTACTCCCCCACAGGTGATGTTTGGCACAAGATCTTATCTTTGTCTTCTTTTTCAGGGAGCTCTCTATGATCCAATACTTATTAATGGAGAAATTGCATATGGTTTTTTTAGTCCATGTAGTCCTCGAGTTCCTCAGCAAGGTAACTATTTTTGAGAACTGATCTCGATGATTAATGATTGGAGGTGCTTTTGTTAGGTGTTCGACAAAATTGATAAGCTATTTATTTATAAACTTATCATCAGGATAAGCCAAGATAGTCTGAGGCCCCTATGAAGTGCAAGCTAGGATTGTATGTAAATGCGATATATGAAAATTAATGGTTCAAAATAAGAGCAAATAATCTTTGTACAGGGGTCATTTTTATCCTGTCAATTGAAGTTTGCATGGTCTATTAATATCACAACGTGGCAGTGCGGGCATGGGGTAGGGGGTGGCTTCGTTCTTAGACCATATTTCTGAAGTGCTACTATTTGGAAAATTGAGAGATTTATCATTGCTTATAAAGTTTGCATCTCATGTTTCACATATACCTCATACTCGTACCCAGCGCTGATAGTCTCTATTAATACGGAAAGTCGACATATAAGCACTGGTGCAGGCTGCCGATTAACCAATAGGATACGCTGAAAAAATTCCATACAAATAGTGTCACAGATTTTTTTACTTTTGTAAACAAATATGGTGGACGTTAGTTACAGGAAAAGAGCGATAGTGTGAATGAGCGATGGACAGCACATTTATCGCTTGTCCTTGTTCTTGTAGTTGTACTTTATTATTCTTATGGATGTGGATGGATTGAATCTAGTTGTTGACCCTTTTAATGGTGATATTTTGGGATTTGTAACAGGGAAAAGAATAAGGATTTTTCTATTCTACACTTTTGAAAACTGTTTGCTAAGTACAACAGAAATATTCCATGTTACATTATTGTTTTTAGTTTATAGAGGTTATAGAAGTATGTGTCTATATCTAGGTCTATACCTGTCCTATATACTCATTTTTTTATTATAAAAAACTCGTTTATAAGAAACCTTTATGTAGGATCCTGAAAAATTAAGAAACTTTTATAGATACTTCTTATTCTTGAACTAAGAATATATTTGTAGATAGAATATCTACAAATATTTTCTTAGTTAAAGAATAAGAACGTTTCCCTTCTCATATGTGAATAAATTTACTAATAAGTGTAATTATAATGGAGTGTAATTTTAATTTTCTACCAGAAGAACACACAACAAACTTTTATCAATGTATAAGAGACATTTTAAGAAACTTTTGGAAATAAAATTCTTATTTTTAGGAACCAAAATAAGAAACTTTCAGTACCACACCCTTCGCCAGATTTCTTATTAAAAAAAACCCCGTGTATATCTGTATATGTAACTGGAGAATTCCGACTCTCCTTTTTTTCTCCTGGCTTCCAAACAAAACAAACAGATAAAAAATTAATGTGTAGAAAGGGTAGGAATATAGCATTTTTAATACTACAAAATAGAACACGTAAATTTTGCTCCAGGTTCAATGTGCCTATTATTTTTTCATGGAAAATGAGTTTCTATTGTGCTTATAGCGTTCTTATTTCTTAATCGAAAACAAAAAATCATTAACTTTTACGAACATATTTCAAATGCTATTATAATAAAACATTTATATCTAATTATTTTGTAAACATTTAAACCTCCACTTTATCTGAAAACAAACCTCCACTTTATCTGAAAACAAACATGAATGTTAATATTTCTTACTCTCTCCATTTTTATTAGGAAAATTTGAACAAGCAAGTCCCTGTACTGTATAACGAGTGATAATGGAAACAGCTGATGAACTCAGATGTTAACTTAGACACTGCAGTGTTTCAAAAAGGGCAACGTTTCATAAAGAGTGACCCCTCTCCTCTAGCTAGCTACACAAAGTTAGCTAGATTCCTCTAGTTAGCTACACAAAGTTAGCTAGATTCTTTTTCATCTGAAAAATATACGGACTAGAACTGTGTTCTTTTAGTATTTAAGAGTCCTGTTATGTAACAATAAGTATTAGTAAGTTAGCTGACTAAATGTATTCGTAGCTACATTGAGGGCTAGCTACCTAGCTACATTTTCTGACTTCCACTTTCCTTTTCTTGCAGCGCAGCTAGAGCTACATTAAATAAAATAAGTAGCTCTCTCACTCACACACATACACATACTAGATCGACGGAGATATTATGAAATAGAATTAAGAGAGGTGTGGGTACATAAATTTGGAAATATGATCTGAAAATGGGACAAGAATGTTGTCTTTGCGTCTTGCAAATTCATGTTCCATGTTTGTTTTGTTTCCTCATTGCAACAACTCGTTACAAGTACGGATGTATTTTCAATAAATTTTAAAAACATATCAAAATTAATAGTAAAGTTTGAGTAAGCAAGTCAACGAAAAAAAACATAAATCGTGGGTTTTTCATCAGCCTGCACTAGGGTCTACTTCCGCCGACATGAATATCTGATTTACCAAAGAGAGGCAAATAGCCCTGGGAACGAGGCAAACATATACCTATGCATATAGCCTGTAGCCTATGATGCCTTTATAGCGATTTTTTACTACATAATGTGATTTATATACTGTACTACCTAGAAAGTCTGAAGCAATGCTCAAAATCTCTCCTCCACAGTGATTATTTGCTCATATTTTGAATACTGCATACATATTCCTCTACTCTGCAAGCCTCAAAATAACGATCAGACACCACCAGTGGAGGAATGTTTTTGAGTACAGTTTTCAGCTTTGGAGCTGAAAATTGTAACCAAAAAACATTCCACCACAGGTGCTTTCCACGATATATTGAGGATTTTTCTGTAGAACGATTATCTGCAAAAACACTCGTCCTGATGCTCAGTTTGATGGGGTTCTTTCAAGACTGTGCCCACGTTCAAATATAACTTTAGGCTTTGTAGCTATGAAAGCTATGCTCAAAAATTATTCCTACAATGATTATTTGCTCCTATTAAGCTCATTAGGGACCATCTCAAAAAATTTTGAGAAACCATCTTCTTTGATAGGGTTAAATCAACTAAAATTGACAAAATCCAACAAAAATGAATCTGTACAGAAGTGCGTTAGGTCAATGAACTTGCAATCCATTGTAAGACCATTGACTTAGTACTCTCCTCAGTAGATTTTATTTTTGAGACTGTCCCTTACCATTCTACATCATATTAAAAGTTGCTTTTCTTTGTAATTATGCTGTTTTTATTTTATTTGTTTTTGAATTTTCTTTTATAGTCATTCCCTCTGAACCACTTCCTAGTGAATATAATCCTGAACAATTCAATAAATTTGTAAAAATGACCACTACTGTAAGGATATTTTATTTACATTTTTATTCTGTGACGTAAATTTCTATGACTCTGCTTACTCTGCAGTATCAAATAAACGGGGGGTGTGGGGGAGGGCGGAAATTCTTCCCAATTTATTATGTGGGGAGATTTCTATAATTACTACATAAACATGATAACGATAGTACTATATTAACGCTTTCTCCAGGGTTTATGTACAGGCAATTGGCTAGGGACTAGTAGATTAGTTAATTTATTCTAATTTCACATTATTTTTAACGTGTATTTTAGCGAGTTGACTGTTTTATACTATTGTTAATTTCCTAAAAGTTAATAAGCGGGGGTTGAAAAAATTTGTTTATTTGCTACTGCAGAGTATGGAGATATTGAAAAAGAAATTTTGAATTTGATCGTAATCGCTTTATTGTGTTTTGTAAGCAAATATTTTCATTCGACCCATTGCCTTTATGTTCACTTATGCTATACTTTTTAGTATTTAGTCAATTATTATATCTTAAAATTCAGTAACTTAATTTATTACTGGCTCTGTGAACAAAGTTTGGATGGACTATATTATGCTACCACTTTGTGGCGGCAGCCTGTGTTTCTATTTTGTATAGATCAGGAATCCCAATTTTTTTCTACTCTGTCCACTTGGGACAGAACATTGGCCAAAAATGATCTAAAAATGGTCCAAATTGAATTTTCAGTCCATTTGAATGAAAAGCTAATTTTGAACATGGGGACTTCTATCTTTATAAATTTGATTTCGTGTTGTCATATAAATATAGCCTATATTTTCCATATAGCTCATGTATATACATACTGTATTTCCTGTAATAAGCGCTTGGACACTAATGGGTGCTTATGGGTGCTTATTAATCTAAATTAATCTAAATTCAGGAAGGGTGTAAGGGACTATCTCAAAGTTTCACTCCAAAACCAACTTCTTGGATAGGGTTAAATCAACTAAAATTGACAAAATTCAACAAAATTCAATCTGTACATAAGTGTGTTAGATCAACGAACTTGCAATGGATTGGTTTCTTCGGAATCCATTGCAAGATTGTTGACTCAGTACTCTCCTTTGCAGATTTTATTTTTGAGACGCTCCCTAATAAAATCACTTCTTTTTTTTTGTTATTTTGTGAAACATGTTAAGTTTACCTAAACTTTAATGGTAAATTTCTCTCCTCTGTGGTTCATATTCGTCATGTTCCTCTACAAAGTATTAACAATATTCTCTATTATTCACCCTGGGTGCTTATTTCAGTGTGGGCACTAATAAAATTACTTCTTTGCACAGATGGGTGCTTATTAGAGGGAGGCGTCTAATTCGGCATGGAGGCTAATACTGTAGGCTTGCATGCTTCCCGTATGCTATATAAACTAAAATTAACATGTAAGATATGATACAATTTCACTACTTTTCAAAACAATTATCTGCCTAACAGGTTTCTTTCAATATGTTATTGTGCTCTGATTATTATCATTATTATTATTTTTTGTGGTCATTACATTTATAGGGTGTTGTACCAATTGTTATATCTTGCAGTGTTACATCTCCCACTGATCCTAATAAAAAAATAAAGTACTGGTCTGGTACACGCTGGAAGACTGAATGTTACAGTTACAAATGCAATGTAAGTTCTTAGTAGACAACGACTTGTTCAAAGTCCACAACAAAGACTAAATTTTCAGAAACTGATAATTTCTATTTACTACACAAAAATAATTTTATCGTTGGAGAATTTGTTATGAAATTCTTTCTAAAGTCTGCATTCCACCAGCGCGATAGGAGATTATCAAAACGTTTTGATAATTATATCGCAATGGAGCCTACTTCAAAGAAAGATCAGCAATCTTTTGTATGTCTCTTTAAACATGTGACTGATTACATTGATATTGTCCTTCAAATTTTGCGAAAGTAATTCTGCATTCACCTGGTTCCTGTATTTTCTAACAAACTATGAAATAATTATAATACGAAAAATATTTTGTTGAAGCAAAGCTTAAACTTAATATTGTGACCTTTCAAACCCATTCAAATGGAGATTTTCCTCATGCTTCTTTCTCTATTTCTTCTTCTCTATCTCATAACGGATTATACCCAAAAAATTGCTCCAGAGTCTAAAAATGTTATTTGTCAAAATAGGAAATTATTTTATCTAAAATGGAAAATGTTTGAACAAACAAGGTGCAGAAAACACATACATTTTCCATAGCTTTATGCATTCGTGTCTAGAACAATGTTAATGGAATGAAACTACCAGCAACTATTACAAGATAAACTTTCATATCCTCTTTAGCTGGCTAATGTTTAAAATCTAAAAGTGATTTTTATCAAGGCTTCTTCTACATTTGCCATCTTGCTTCGTGTACAAGAATTTTATTTCAATGCTCTTAAATTAAAAATTGTATTGGGACGCTATCACATTGAAATACGTTTTCTGTATGAAATCTTGTCACAAGGTAAAATATTTTTCAAAGAAATAATTAAAGTACATGTTTTAGTTGGTTTTGTTTATACTTAAATATGTTATAATGTTCAGAGATTTAGAATAGATTACTACTAGGCTTATGTCTGATTCAACTGCATAGCTTGTCCAGACTATATACAGCTCATATGAATGCCCTGATGATAGACTAGATATATCGAATTACATCTGATCATTTCTATTTACTATTTGGCCTTTTGATCTATGAATGTGTTGGTGTTTACCATCTTGTGTTAGAATTATGTAGTTTTGGTATGAGTGTACTTATCATCTATATTATAAGTTTGTAATCTAACTATGTAATGTTTTATTATTATTTTATTTATTTATGTTTGTTTATTTTTATTTAAAATATTTGTTTATGTTTAATTTTTTCTCACTTTTCATCTTCGAAAGAAACATCAGTTATTTTTCTGCATCATAGGAATGAATTTTCTCTATGCTTTTTATTAAGCTAGATTTCCACCTAAAAAATAAGACATCACCACATACTATATCATTAAACATGTGCAGAAAGCAAAACTTGCAAAATCTATGTGTCGAAATGAGATATAGTGTCACAATATCGAGATTTGTGTGCATTGAAATGCTAGAAGCAAACTTTTTTGCTTAAATGAGATAATATGAGATTGACAAAAATAGTAGGTAGCATTTTCTTGACCACCTTTCATGACATCTTCAATGGTCCCCCGATCCAAAAATATTTTTTTAGAAATTTAAAAAAACTATTAATGTCATTGGATAGAGCTCAAAATACTATTCAAAAGTGATATATATATATGTGTTTTTCTATAATGGCTATACATATTTCAGCGACAGATAAGCTCATGAGGTAAAACCAAGAGTGCAGTGGTTCTTCTTTTTTCAGTTATTGCTGTTTAAAGTTTTCTGAAAACACTTCATATATCAAAAATCACAAACGAAAAGTTTAATACAATATAATTAAATTTGATATCATTGTACGTTTTATTTTCTAGAGCGGAGTTGTTGAAACAACTTATAAATGTAAAGGTTGCACTGATACAGTTACTGGAAAGTTTTATAAAAAAGATGAGACATGGGTTAAAAGTGGTGAAAAATGCACGGAACAATTTTGTCGTGGTGGAGTTGAGGTGATAATTTTTAATGCAATATCTAAATTAATCTTGTCTCTTTAGCCTATCTAAATCCCCTCTGTACCATATATCTACCTCAGTTCTACTTATTTCTCTTTATCAGCCTATTGGGATTTAACTAGAGAGACTGCATTAAGTACAATCTTTTTTAAAGAGAAACTGCAGAGAAGGTGATTAGTCAAGAGAAGAATTCTATGCCAAATTGGCAATTGACAGACACTGTTCAGACCCAGAAGATTTCCGAGTCCAAAAATATTAGGAAGTGTCAAAATGAATATGATTCTTTTCTTTGAAAAAATTTTTTCTTTGAAAATGTTTGTTCAAACAAGATGGTTGTCACACTGTGAACATAGAAAATGCAAAGTTTCCTGCAAGTTTAATTACTTATTTTTCCGCCAATATTTATCTTTTTGGAATGAGACTTTCAAGTTATATTACAAACGTCAAGAGAAACTTTCAGATGAACTTTAGTTGGCAGATACTTCAAAGTGATTTTGTGCCTTTAAGGTGTTCCCTAGGAAGAATTGATAGCTAAACCAGTGCTTGAAATAAGAGCAAATGATCAATGTGGGGGAGTGATTTTTGAACATAGCTTAAGGTCATAAAGGCTAAAGCTATCTCGAAAATTACTCCCCCACAGTTATTACTGTAACGATTTTTAAGAAAAGTTTATCATTTCTATTTCTATTTCTATAGGATGATATTGTATCAGGCACTATTACATGTAAAACATTGAGTTGTGATGCATACGGTAGTATGGGTTCTCAAAAACCTGATGATGTATGTTGTGACAAGTGCTGGTGTAAGTTACTTTTCTTTCCTTTTATTTAGTACTAATTCTACCTATAATCGATTTGTCTCCTTTTATTTAGCATTAGAATTCACGCCTTTCTCAATGTACCCAAGGTAGGGTTTTTTTGTCGTTGAACCACTCAAACTTGTTTGTAACAGCACTTTATTGTGTAAGTATGGTCAGTTTTTTCTCGAAATGTAGTTTTTGACTTGGGGTACGATAGGTATTTGACCTTAAATGTGAGATACTGCCCTTTCAGTAGCCCCTCTATATGCTTTAATAGAATTTATCCAGGGATAGAAAAATATATTTTCCTAGATGTGCTAAAAATGCAACTTTCGTTCAAATTTAATGACATCATGGCTTAAAATTGAGACCTAAATGCCCATTTAGCACCACATCTAAGAACGATTTTTCTTTGATCTCTGGATAGATTAGCATATAGAGGAGTTACTAAATTTTCAAATTATCTCATTTAAGGTCATGCCCCTATCGTGCCCCATGCCAAAAAGTATATTTTACGCTAAAATTCCTCAAAGACACCCCCAGAATTGATTTTTTTTCCCCCTATTTTTTCTTTCAAAATTCCATTGTTTATCCATAACGCAGCTGATAAAATCTCTTTATTAATATCCTAAAGGTATTGCTACTAACAAGTTTTCAGGGCTAAATATCCTACCGTAGGTACACTGACGGTCATCACTGTAGAAGAGGGATGTTTCAGAATTTGGCTGAAAATATTCTGAAAAATCACTCCTCCACAGTGATGACCAGCAGTTACCTCTTGATTTGGCACTAGAATTTGGAGGTCAGATTTTTAGCTGATGTTCGTAATCTTGTGGAATCCTACATGTTGTAGTAACTAGAATATAGTGTCAATAAGCTGCCATTTGATTCTTTTTTTGCTACTGTATACCAATGAATTGCAAGATTAGTGAATACTATTTCTATATTCTCAAACGTAATTTTATTTCACACTGTAGAAGGATTAAAGATAGAATAAGTGGCAATAAAGTGGTCGAGATATGAGTAAATAATCACTGAGGAGGAGCGATCTTTGAGTATAGCTTCAGGCTACAAAACTAGCAGCTGTACTGAAAAATGCCTCCTACTCGGTGATTATTTCAGCCACTGATTATATCTGTGAAGAAGACTACTAACAACGACCAATGATTTGCATTACAGCGGTCAAAATAACTGCCGTTTATTACTGTGGAGGAGCAATTTGGCTGAAAATATTCTGTAAAATCTCTACTCCACAGTGATTGCTGACAGTTACCCCTGTATTATGGTATTATTACGATGTTGTGCTTTTACTCCAATAGCTGATACTTGTCCATCAGATCATAAGTATTACAACGGATGTAAAAGACGTTGCACTGATGGTGGCTTTTTTAAATGTGAGACTAAAACAAATGGTTGTTGGTGTCCTGAAGGACAAGCCTTAGATGAGAACAATTATTGTATACCTACTGGTGAATGTCCATGTAAAGTTGGTACCAGAACATATATGGTAAGCACTTGTATTAATTTATAGTTAAGGTTGATTTCCACTAGGCGATAAATTTGCTGTGAAAGCCAAAGAAAGACATTTCATTGGTACACACATGTGGCGTCAATGTATTTTGGCTTTTGAATTTTTCGCCTAGTGGAAATCAACCTTTGTTTTGCTTAAGATTTCATTTTATCACAATAATTAACTACAATGCAGCGCTCAGAACAAAAGCATATAATCATTGTGCAGGAGAGATTTTTGAGCATAGCTTCAAGCTACAGACCATAAAGCTATATTCAGAACTCACTCTTTCACAGTGACTATCAATTTTTTATTTCTAATAAAGCTAAAGTACCTCAGATAAATATTTTTTTTCAAAGTTTTCTCAAATAATTATTTCGGTTTTAAATTACTTTTAAATGCATAAAATCGTTTTATTTTTATTATTTTCTTTCCTTTGTTACTTTAACTTTTTATATTTTAGCCTGGACAATCTGTTACGAAAAGTTTATGCAGTACATGTATATGTTCACATGGTGTAATGGGTTGCTCCAAAACATGCTTTTATTGAGTCATGGTCCAATTCAAGCTTATATCGAGCTATTTTTACACAAGTCCTGCTTTTATCACGATGAACAGCGTGTTTACCCCTACATCATAATTCGTGTTCCCTTTACTTTTTTGAAATTTCAAGATCCACGAATTTGTTTCAACAATTTCTCTATTTTTTCTACTCGAAGTGTAGAAATGAGATGTTACTTACCTCTCGGAGCAACGATTAGAACAAGTGCTAAGAGTATCGTAGAAGGAGGATGTTTAGCTTCTACTTGAAGAAGCGTTTCAAGATCAATGGTACTCTCCACAGATATGTGAAAATCTTGTTCAAAGTCTGTAGTAAAGGCACTTGAACAACGTTGAAAACATTCCAGCGTCTTTACTGCGTTTTTACTGCGTCTTTACTGCGAACTTTGTACAACTTTCAGACCACTGGGTATAATTAATTTTTAATTCTTATGATAACACTAATTTATATCATAGTAGCTAGTTTCAATAAAAGTATCATTTTCGAGATATGTTTGTCGACGATTTTGAAATGGATTGGTTTGTTCATAACGAAGAAGCCAATAGATTGCAAGATCGTCGACGTAAGGCCCTTCTGTGCAGTTTCATTTTTGTTGAATTTTCCTAACCTTTTGAGATTGCTCTCGATTACGCAATAGATAGATTAGTTAGAAACACATGAGCATGCGCAGATAATACTATAATAAAACTTTAACATACATGCACAATTAGTTATTTAAAGGTTTAATATTTTTCTAACATCTGTGAAGAAGTGTGTCATACCAACGAACTTGCAATTTCATTAGTTTCTTCATTAAGACGAAAGCAATAAATTGCAAGAACATCGGTTCAACGGTTAGTCCGCACTGAAATGACAAGCTTTACATATTTTCATGTTTTGCTGTTGGCATCTTGTCTTAAACTTGGTTTCTATTAAGGGGAATCTTCGGAAACTACAAAGAGCCTATTCTCAAAAATGTCTCCCCCCTGCAGTAATTCTTTGATCTTATTTCGAGCACTTCATTCACGTTCTATCAATGAGCTTTCACATCGAACATTCCGCCTACTGGAAAACGTTGATTTTCACTAGGTGAAACATTCCGTGCGAAAACCAAAAGAAGACATTATATTGGTAGAAATTGACGTCACCTGGTATAACGTCGTTCACGTTCTATCAATGAGCTTTCACACCGAATATTCCGCCTACTGGAAAACGTTGATTTTCACTAGGTGAAACATTCCGTGCGAAAACCAAAAGAAGACATTCCATTGGTAGAAACGGGTGTTATGTTCTATATGATATTCTCAATGCATATTTTCACCCTTGTATATAGAATAGGTTAAGAAAAGTTATCTAGGTTTAGCTAAATAATGGGCACATAAACCCCACAGACATGTCATAGACAACCCAGGGCTTGAAGTCAATCTACAATCATGGTCAGAAATATTTAAGAAAAAGTGAAGTTTGTGCAAAAATTCAGAATTTCTATTTAGACAAAGAGCATTAAATTTTGATTAGTTAGACGAGACAACGGCAAGGATATTCAAATTTACTCTTAGAGCATGGGTACAACAGAATTTGCCGAGTTTGCAAGAAGATCTTAAGTCTACTCGATAAACCTCTAGGGTATTCCACAGGTCGTCTTAAATAGTAATGTTCCACCATAGGTTTTACTTGTGTGTGATTTGTATCATACAGTGAATATCTCATAAATTATATCCATGATTGTAGTACCTTCGAAGAAGAGTGATGTCGCAGTGGTCGGTTTTTTAGCCTGAAGCTCAAAAATCTCTCTACGGTGATTATTTACTCTTATTTCAACCAATTTCAGTGATTTTCATCTATGTAAATGTGGCTGAAGCGGTTTCGAATCATCGTTGTTTGACGTTTGGTGTGGCCACGGGAAAGATTGTTTTGTGGAATTATAATAAGTAGAAAATGATTTTGATTTTCAATTGATTACTTCAACAAAGTCCATTCCAAAATCATTAACTTAATACCCTCCTTCACCGAATCCCTTAATTTAATCCTTGGAATTATATTCTTGTGTAAGATTACTTTTTAACATGCAGCTACCTCTTGTTACATTATGGTCACAACGTCGAATCAATGTCAACAATATGTTACTTCAAAGCCGTTTGACCATGGTGTGACCATTTGGGTTATTATTTACTTATTTACTTGATACGCCCAGTGAGTAAAAACCTGTTCAAAGTCAGCAGTATAGATTCTAAATTGTTTTAGCGTCTTAACCGCGGACTTTAAACAGGTTTTTGCCCACCCGGTTAGCTTTTCACCGCCATTTATTATATATAGAAACCTTTTTTAAATATTCCCGACGAACCCTGGACGTCTAATCAACGTCGAAAGGACGTTATATTGATAGAGACGATACCCAGTGAGCAAAATCTAGTTCAAAGTTCACAGTAAAGACGCTAGAACGACGTTGACATCCAACGACGTTGTTCTATTGTCTTTACTGCGGACTTTGAACAAGTCTTTGCCCACTAGATAGGATTCCCTGCAGTCACTCACGCCTGTTCAATGTTGACGTCTAAACGTGAAAACGACGTCTTTTCGACTGTTGTTAGACATAGAGTGACAACTGGACTGGTTTAGAAGTGGCGCGCATGTGATGACAATTTCTACCAATGGAATGTCTCCTTTTGGATTTCGCGTGGAATTTTCAACCTATTGGAATCAAATCTACTTGTATTTATTCGAGTAAGACACCTTGTGATATTCATTTATTCAAGGACAAGTATTACCCCACCGACGTTGAATCAACGTCAGAGCGACTCCGCGACGTTGAACTGACGTTATGTTGGCACTATAGTGTTTTTCTTATGTCGACTTGTAACTAGAATTTTTAGCTTGTTTTTTATTTTTTTGTAATTGTTTATATTTCTTAGTAGATGTAATTTTTTCTTCTTAGTGTTTATGATAAATAATAACTTTGATTGATAAATTAAGATATGTAACGAAAGAACGTTATGACGATTTTCTCATTAAAATATCCGAATATTCTTATAAGAACTAAGCTCATAAAATAAAATAAAAACCATCTTCACAACGTTTTGAATAAACCCCTAAATAAGAAGATAAACTTTTGGACCAAACGATTTTCTCCATATTTTCTGAACTGACATCTACAAAAAGTATAATCATTCATTATCATTTCACTGATACATACATATATACTTTAATAAGATGGTGCAGCAAGGTGATGTAGCAGAGCAGAGCTATAATTTTTGTGTTACTTTTTGTAATATTGCTTACTAATTGATGTCATATAGTTTCTTTGGATTTCTTATGTTGATCCTTCTCATTTTAAGAAGCTAGAATCCTTGCAAATTTTCACCGTTGAGGTATCGTGCTATCGGACCTTAGTTATTGAAAGATAAAACGACACTGATGAATATATTGTTATATCGGGCATTTAAATGTTCCTTACTGCGGACTTTGAACAAGTTTTTACCCACTGCGTTCGAGCGTTACGTATGTTGACTTGGTATGGCATTTCAGGCTACGTACTTCATAATGTAATCACTTAGAATGATTTCAGTATATTTGTACCAAACTTGTTCCCAGCGCTTCTTGTCTCTTTGATTTTTTTCTCGGCTGTTAGAAAAAAATCAAAGAGGCAAGAAGCGCTGGGAATGAGTTTGTATTTGTACATAAGCAGCAGTGTCAGTGGAAGTATCAGTTCTTTCTTTTCAACATTCTAAAAGCTCTGCTGTTTTTTAATAAAATATATATAAAAACTAGACTTCTTGAATATTTCTTGATTGAAAAATCCAGGCTAAAATAATTATCACAAGAGTGTGGTGCGTATTAATACCTTTATTGAATTAATTTCACGCTCTGTTGATCTCAGCAGTTCGTTGTTTTGGAGACATTACATTGTGAAGAATATCAGGCGAATACGAAGACCAGGTATGTTATTATATATCTTATAATTGCAAACAAGGATATTACAATCTATTCGTTCAATGAGCTGAGGAGCAAATAGTGAAAAATCCACTTATACTTTAGGAGCATTAACTCTCGCGGGCATTAACTTTCGCGGATTTTGGCCCCATTCGCGAAAGTAAAATACGCAAAAAATCATATATTGATCCATCCGCAAAAGTTTATGCTCGCGAAATTTTTCGCAATTTTCAAAATTTTCCCAGTTTCTTCTATGTACTTTAGTCTTGAATCGTATCACCCTAAAGACGATATTTTTACAATTCTTACACCATACTACCCTAGTATACTAAACTCACCTTAGTTCGCCTATTTTTTCGTCATATGATTATAAAAATCGGAAAATCAGTTATAAGAACTGCAAAAGAGAAAAATGAGAAGCTGGGAATCCGGGCTAACAACATTTACTTTTGTACTTTAATTACATTTATTTACAGAAAACAATTACTATTTTTGCTCATCCGCGAAAGTTTATGCTCGCGAAAAATTCTATTTTTTGGACGCTCCGCGAAAGTTTGTGCTCGCGAAATGCTAAAATTTCGCGGATTTTTAAAACCGCAAAAGTTAATACCCGCGAAAGTTAATGCTCCTAAAGTACCCAATGGTTAAATAGTTGACTTAGGATTTTTTTTTTTAATTTTGCTATGAGACTTTTTCGGACTTATCGATATTTTTGATTTCTATGAGACTTTGACCACATTCACGAAAAATGTTCAATTTATGATTTTTGTTGACTTAGAAATTCTTTGAATCCTTTTACTGTTTATAAAGATTTGACCAGAATTACATTTAGACTTTATTGAAAATATTTGAATTATATTAACTTTCTATGGGACTTTGACCATGGATCTTTTTGGCAACCACTTTGTATTTTGGGGAATCTCCTTCATTAATTTTTGGAGATGATAAGCAATATTTTTTATAAAAATAATTTTTTAAATTTCAAGAATTGAAGTCTCCATTTTGATTTTGGAAAGCTTCCTTTCTTCCTTCAATTTTGAAATAACTATCAATATTATATCCACTTTATATCTCTCTGTTTTTTGTTTGGTGTGGACATAATGATATGATGTGTAATATGTGTATGCAATTTCATATCAACTATGGATGAGTGATTTTTTTAGCATTGTTCTAGGTATGATTTAAAATATCACTACTCCACAGTGATTTGACATAATGTTGCCTTGATAAAGGTGTTCCAATTGTTTATTTGACCTGAAACTTTATCAACTGATAAGGACAGGAAATCCTAATGCCATGTAAAATTTGGGTGTTTATTCTTGATATGAAATTTCACTATTCTCCTCCACAGTGGCCGGACATAAAAACAAACACTCCTCCACAGGTGATATCCATCAGTTATTATCAGGTTATTTGTTATGCGATGTTTGATCTCACAGTTTGTCGAATCTGCCACTAGATTGATGTTCCCTATTTCTGTATAGTATTGATCTTGAGCTTCGAGATAACAATGGCAATGTTGTTCTGTGGTTTGCTATTCTCTCAAGTAAGACTCCCTTACAAAACGATACAACTGAGACAAGTTATGCTGCAAGATTGGTAAAGCAAGGCAGTAGCAGTGATGCAATCAACCACTTGACAGGTACTTGTATCTTGTTTATGCATAATTGGAAGGTCAGTATTAGTGCCCTTCATTGCTGTGTAATGCACTCATTTTTGGAGTATTTCCTTTTTTTAATTATAAAGCCTGAATATAACTGCTGGATACCACATGTGGAGGAGTGTTTTGAGTATAGTTGTCAGCTAAAAAACTACAAACTATATCCAATACAAATATGCTCTTCCACAAGGTGAATGCCGACATGAATTCAGAGGCCTGTAATCACTGTGGATGTATAATGGTATACCTTCATGCTACACTGAAGTTGCAATCAACTAAGTCCTCTTCTCTATAAATATTAATTCAGAGATAATCCTGCAAATTGCTTGAATTTTAATTTTAGATGATTCATTGCTTCACATGTCCGCATCATTGAAAAATGAATCTGCTGGTTTGTTTCTTATCGATCATGGAGCACAAGTTAATCATACAAATAAAAAGGGAGAGTCACCACTTCATATTGCATCACAAAATGGATTAGTTCTTTTGGTAGATAAGTTGTTAAAAAGGTATATTATAATTCAGTGTGTATATCTCAAAATTAAAGTCCATTTTTTTCATACAGAAGAATGTCCACCCAGTCCACCGTTTCTACTTTTTTCAATTTTTTTCATGCATTTGGTGGGAAAAATATGTCCATCGTTTGTTCTGCTCACTGAGCAGAAGAAACGGTGGACTTTGTAGAGACGGAAGATTTCATCTTAGGTTTCAACCCAACGCACAGAAAAGACCATTTCTTTCGTACCATTTTTGGTTGAGAGTATGGGATTTATGCAAAGCGAAAAAGGAGGCTATAATTGCATAAATTATGTTGCTTGGGGAAATATTGCATAATTATGCAAAACAAACAGGGCTGACATAAAAACAACAAGAAAACGAAAGTAACGAAGCGAAATTAGCGGAACAGAAGTTTACCGAAAAGTAATAATTAAATAATAAAAAAGTAAATATATATAATTATTAAAAATGGCTTCCACACAGTGGACTGAGTTGTTATTTTCTATTTCTTTTAAACACAGAGAAGACGGTTGAAACGGCGAGGTGAGTTGTTATTCTTATGCATGAAAAAAATGGACCCTAAGTGTATACTGCAGTAGCTAGGTAGGAATGTGTTAGAATATGTTATTATCTTTACGATGAAGATATGAATCAACCGCAACATTGTGGACTCGATACTCTCCCTTTGAAGCATTGAAGTATTATTTTATATTTTTTGGAATAAATAAGGAATCATTGGCTGAAAATAAGCCTCCAAAGATGCTCCTCCACAGGGGAATGCCATCGTGAATTCAGTGGCCTGTGGAATACATGTACAGTGGTCTAAATAAGAGTAAGTAATCACTATGGAGGAGGGAATTTTGAGTATAACTTCAGGCTTTATTTACTTTTGTTGCAAGCACTGGCTGCACTAAACTTTTATTGTTTATGTTAGGGATAGACATGTTAGAGGCGTCTTCAAGCCTGAATATACTGCTGCTGGACATCACCTGTGGAGGGGTGTTTAGCTTAAAAGTTAAAACACTATAGCATATTATCGTCTAACTCCGGATACTTTTAGCTCCGGACAGTTTGTTTATCATCCGTTTTCTCGTTGTAGGTCAGTGCTAGGCTTTTGAAAGTTTCATATGCCTCTTTACTACTAATCTGCCACGTTGAAACATAATTTTGATATTTTGCCTCGATTACCCAAGTTGAAATATTCCCACACTTTGTAAACAATGTTCTTTTCATGAAAATCAGTGACACGCTCAAGGGACTAAAGTAAAATTGATGTATGATACTTCCAGGGAGAGTGTCTGGTTGTTTGAAAGTTGTGAAGGGAGGAGGGGGGGAGGAGATAATAGTAATACAATATAAAACTAGATTAAAATTATATGAGTGAAGAATTAATCCATTGCATAATTGCTTTTGAATATACCGGAATGGCATGGTGAAACGACGTCAAAACAGCATTGTATATTGATTAAATTGTTGTTTCATATGTCGTTTGAATCATGTTTGAACATGCTGTACTTGCTAGCAACGTAAGTAATTAATTGATTTACGTAGGAACATGTGTAAAAAACGTGGAAAGAACAGAAAGTGGACAATCGAAGATATGAATATGGCCCTTGAATCAGTCAAAACAGGAATGTCACTGGGAAAGGCCCAAAAGCTATTTGGTGTTCCGAAACAAACCCTCTCGGATAGGATTAAAGGGAGGTGGAAAACCACACAACCTGGCAGAAAAACCGAATTAACAGAACAAGAAGAAAATTTATTAGTGGACTATATTAAATACATGGCTTCTATTGCTAATCCCCTGGGAATTCCAGCAATAAAAGAATTTGCATGGAACATTGTAAAAAAAAGTAATCGCCCTAATAGGTTCAATCCAACTGAAGGACCAGGTCATACCTGGTGGAACAAATTCAAAAAGCGCCATTCAAAGGAAATAACGTCTACTCCAATGAATGATACCAATGGAAGTAAACGAAACGAGAAGAGAGAAAAGAAAAAAGCAGAGGAGTTGAATCAAGCAGGAAAAGCAAAAGCAAACCTTCCTGAAACGAAACGAACTGCATGTGTAATGAAATTACCTGTTTATCAAAGTGATTCCTCGGAGGAAAGTGAAGCCTGTGAAACATCTAGTGAAAGTGAAGAAGAGTTCCACAATTAAACCCATTGCTATAATTGTAAGAGAGAAATCGCCTCAGAAATTTTGTTGAGCAAGGGGATAATTAAGTGGATTGCGTGTGATGTCTGCTCGTGTTGGTATCACAAAGTTTGTGCTAATATATTGGATGAAGCAAACGATCAAGAGAGTTAGACTTGTAATTTATGTACCAAAAAATAAAGTTACAAAGTTATTTATAAAAGTTGAATATATATAAACGTGTTGATAATGAGATGTTAAAATAGTCGTATTTCTTTTTATGTCATAGCCTCCCTCTCTGGCTGTTTTATTTTAAAGAACAATGAATTGGTAAATTCATTAGAGAGGCTATAGACATAGGTCAATGAGTTATTGGTTGATTTTATCTTTTGCTTTACGGAAATTTACGATGTGACGCTTTGCTAAGGGCAACCCCTTACTTATAAACTTATCTTGAAAAATTGCTTCTAAATCTGGACACTTTAAAAATGTTAAAGAACTAACTAGAAACATGTGAATCCACATTTTTAAGGTGCTTTATCTTTAAATTTGAGTACACACACAAAAAAAATCATTTGTCTGAGTTAAACGCAAGTGTCCGGGGTTAGAAGAAGTAATAGGAGCAAGAATCAGAGATATTCCTATAACCTGATTCACTCGATTTTGATCTGCATGGTCTTGGAGGATGCCCTTAAGTTCAACCTAGCTTGCTAAAATCTACCGCTATCGATGTGAAACAGGCAGAAATGCAGGTAAAAGTAGAAAATTGCCTGTAGTTAGGCGATGATACATTACTTAACAACACTCATCCACAGGTGATGACTGGCAGTTATATTCAGGCTCTGTCTTCTGTCAACGAGCTTGCAATAGATTGCAAGTCTATTGCAAGATTGTTTACTCAATACTCTCCGTGTGATGTGATTTTTGAGCATGCCTTCAGCTATGCTCAAAAATAACTCCGCAGTGATTATTTTACTTTTATTCGAACGACTGACTTTTTTCTGTATGTTTTATTTTTTATTTTTGCCCTGTGGGAAAAAACTTGTTTAAAGTCAACAGTCAAGACACTAGAACAACATTAAAAACAGTGTTTTATCGTCTTTACTGCTGACTTTGAACAAGCCTTTGCCCACAAATTTAAGAAGAGTTTCCTTATTTCTTTTTTAGTGGAACTAACCCAAATCTACAAACTATAGAAACAGAAGTACTAAAAACTCAAGCTGCTGCTAGGAAAATAAACTTTTCAAAAAAACGAGATGAATCCAAGCATAGAATCATTATGTTAGAAAAATCGAAAGCTATGAAAAGAGTGAAGGAGATAAGAGAAGCTCGACAAGAAGAGACAGATAAGAAGAATGAATTAGTTGCGAAAACTACCAAAACTACTCAGCCAACTTCAAGAAATAGAGAAGAAGATTCTAATCCATTTTTAGATGAGGAAAGTGCATTCCGTGATGATTCAAATCCTTTTCTTAATGGTGAATCAGTTGATCAGAATCCATTTATGACGGACGAAGAGATTAATCCTTTTCTAGAAGAAGGTACCACAATTTACTACATAACTTTCCCTAGAAGAAAACAAAAGTTTTAGAAATAACTTGTCTCTTAATTCTTAAGGACTATTCTTTAATCATTCAACCCAGTGGTAGCCAAGACTTTGCGACCTTTTGTTGTTCGCTTCTAGCAATTTTAGTCTTTCTTTTAGTCTTCCTCATTTTAATCTCCCAAAAGGACTAGGCTCATCCTGCGTCCAAAATATGCTTGTCCATGCTAGGGGCTGGCTTTCTGTTCTTGATTGGAATACGATATAAAGAGTCCTAATCTCCCATGACCACGCCATTTTTGTTGGGCACTAGTACCAAAAAAATGTTTGAAAGCGAGAATATATATAATTTTTTATCTAGGTAAAATGATGATATCAAAATATTTTGAAAAAAAATATTCTAATATCATACCAAGTTTCATGGTGTAACTGCAATGTGGGGAATCTACCTGCCCTAGTTTTGAACAGCATAAAATATTTCATGTTTAACATGAGTCATCATTTTTAATTATTTATGCTTGATAATAGTTTCATTGAAAATTACATTGTATACAAGTTTATGTCTATTTCAAATTCAATAGACATTTTGTCATAGACATAATTTCCAGACATTAAGGGTCCATTCTTTTCATACACGTTTTGACTGTCTCAAAGTTTTGTTCCAAATGCATCTACTTTATTAAGAAGAAATGAATTCATTGTAAGATCATTGCAGCGGTCGAAAAAGAGTATAATCATTGAGGAGGAAGCAATTTTGAGCATAAAGCACTTCTTCACTGTGATTATTTGCTCTTATTTTGACCTCTGTGTTGTTTATTCAGTACTCTTCTCTGTAAATTTTATCTTTGAGACCTTTAGTATAAATTTTTGTGATTTTTCTAGGGGGAATATCATTCTTTGGAGTTGTAAAGCCCGAAAAACTATTCTTTCAGCGTTTGCTTTATTTTTGAAACCTTTAGTATAAAATTTGTAATTTTTTTAGGGGGAACATCATTTTTTGATGAAATGCAAGCAGCTAGTACAGCTGCTATGGCTTTGACATCTACTGGTTATGATGATCCAACACCTGTCAAGACATATGGTAATATTTAATATTGTACTTATTCAACCAGCTATCACATATAATCATTCTTATTGCATATCGAACTAGAGTCGTCATAAATAAGATAGACCTTTTAATTATGTTTCATACCTATGTTTCATATGTAATTACAGATGCAAAAGTTGTGTATATATGCAATACAAAATCGGTGGTTGAAGTAAAAGCAAATAATCACTGTGAAGGAGTGAGTTTTGAGCATAGCTTCAGGCTCTAAAGCCTGAAGCTATGCTCAAAAATCCCTCCTACACAATGAATATTTACTCTTATTTCGACTACTGCAATAATTCTTTCAAAACTCAAACCGACAAAAATATAAATTTGTTTTGATTTTTTCTTTCTTTGTCATGTTCAAAGTGCTTGCTTCATTATGCAGTGATGGTTTTCAGTTTATGTTGCACCTGTTTATGCTGTTCTAATGTCTTTACTGTGGGTTTTGAACAAGTTTTTGCCAACTGGGTAGTTTTATCTAATCGGACTTCTCGATGAATAAAATAATTGTCTATTATGAGTATAAGTTACTTCGGAAAAGCATGGCATCTGCAAAAAAAATGACAAAAAGGATGCCAGATGAAACAGACTGACTTGCTATATTTCAATAAAAGAAATTACCACTGTCAATCAGATTACCAGAATAATGGCAACTTACCTAAGAGACACATGAATTTCAGTTATATCTGTTATGTTCTGCCTTCTCCATAAAATAGCATTCTCTTTGTATACTAGGCGCTGCTACCAATTCTCGTCAAAGAATTACCACATTTGATGGCCGCATAGATATCAAAGCCATTCAATCACCAACACAAGTTGATAGTTTTGATTTTGAGAGTATGCACATTAGTGAACTCGATATTCTAGATGGAATGTTGTCAGATGTTATTGCCGATTGTTGGGATAGAACACCACTACATATGGCTGTTACAGAAAGACACCAAGATGTTATACAGTGCTTTATCAATCAAGCAGGTAATCATGATCGAAACAAGAGTAAAATATAAGTTAAAAACTAAGTTAAATAAAACATATCCCGTTTGTGTTTGTCACAATAGATTAATTCAAAGTAGATACGCTTTCAATGCGTATCAAACTGTGTTGTAGTTGTTTTGTGACTAAAATCGGAGAATGTTAGGCCAATACAGATCAATTGCAGATTATGAAAACTTGCATTTGTAAAAGAGTACAATTTATAAATCTCCTTCATAGAGCTTTGCACGTTCGTTTATGACATGAGATTGAAATAAATAAATGATAAAAAATAAAAGGATGGATAACAAAGGTAGCTGCCCGCATTGGACAATTTTTATCTCGTTGCTTTTTGCCTATATGAGCAGGAGAATATCCCTTTATCATATCTTCAATTACAACAAAAATCTGTAACTTCATTTTGATCATATAAAACGCCCCTCTTTCAGCAATCAGCTTCAAGAAAATTGTCACAGAAATTATAGCCACAGGATTACAGTTTATGATATATTTAGTGCATGAACTAACGTTTAACGTGGCATAATTATTTTCCACGTTTCTATGCTCACGAGACATATACTCTAACTCAGCATAATTCCTACGTCAGAGAAATGCATACAGAAAAGCACAGATGTTTCGTTTTTCTATGTGAAAATATATTTTTTTAATGGGAGAAAGTAAAACCTGTAATAAGACGTCTATCGCAAATGAAGAAGAACACCATTCTCCCATCTTGTTTGTACGAATAATGATGATATTTAGAAATAATCTAAACAAATATTTAGACTTTATCCGATATTTGGAGAAATCTGCTAGCCAGTCTCATACACTGCAAGAAAGCAAATTTCCTACTTGTTCCAGCATGTTATATATATACTTGCAAAAGCATTTTGCTAGTACAGAGTCGTAAGTTGACGCCACTAAAAATCTAACAAAGTCCTTCGCTTACATTTTGCCATTTCTTTTCCCATTTGGTAAAATATTGAATTTTAGCCATTGATTAAAATCACGCTACCTTTATAACGGAGAAAAAGAACGGAGCCCGTTTCAATGTCTTTGTGATTATATCACAAATTCGATAACTCTGGTGTATTGTCTTTTGAGTATAGTTTTCTGGATTCAAAACCTGAAGCTAATCTTAATCATTCCTCCACCATGAATTTTTCTTCTCATTTTGGGCACTGATAATGTCAAAGGCCAAGTGATGACCAGCCATTATTTTCATGCTTGTACTATTTATAACAGAATATTTGTCTTTCTTGCAGATAATGCATCTCGAGGAGGAACTGGTGGTCGTATTCCCATGATACCCGATTTCAGTCTTGTTGATAGCGAGGATCAATCAATATTATGGATAGCATTACAAACTAAACAATACGCTATCGCAAAACTTTTAATCGAAGGAGATGTTGATATAAATGCTACGAACAAAGAAAATCAAACTGTTTTACATCAAGCTATTACAAGAAGAGATTTAGAATCATGTTTATTTTTACTAGAATGTGGTGCTGATATAAACAAACGGTAGCCATTTTTATCCCATCTGTCTTCTGATGTAAACAAACGGTAGCCATTTTTATCCTGTTTGTCTTCTGATATAAACAAACCATAGCCAATTTTATCCCATCTGTCTTCTTTCCTTCCTCAAAATTTTGTTGCATTATTTGGGCCGTTCTTTCCAACTTGCTTTTTTTGGAACATGTGGGAAGGGAAATAGACACCGTAATTTGTTTTTTGTAAGGAGGTAGTTATAAAGTATATTATTATGTCTGACCCCTAAGATGAATACTCTGATTTCTTTAGAAATAAGGAAGATATGACATCATTACAAATGGCTATTCATTTACATCTAGCACCTGTTGTTGATGCTTTATGTAAGCGAGGCGTCGACGTTAATAGTAGTGATTCACATGGAAATACACCATTATTAATATCATTAAAAAGTAAACAAATTGATATTGCAGCTACACTTGTAAGTAATGTTTGTGATCAGTAAAAGAAATTCAACAATCTTCCAATTGAGTAACCGTCTAACGAAGAAGTCATTCAAATGCATGTTTGGTGACGTATTATCACCATGCTATGCAGTGTTTGAAATAAGAGCAAATAATCACTGTGGAAGAAGATTTTTTGAGCATTGCGTTTATAGCCTGAAGCAATGCTCAAAAATCTCTCTTCCACAGTGACTATTTGCTCTTATTTTAAGCACTGTTGTAAAATGCTTTTTAATATAATTTTATTTTTTGAACAAAATCTTTAACCAAACAGAATTATTGTTATTGGTTATTGTTATCACTCTCCATTGGTTCCTTGCAGCAGTTTCTTTCTCTTGGTCAATGCCCATGAGCAGTTTTTATCAGGGCTCGAAATAACAGCCGGTCATCATTGTGGAGGAGAGATTTTTTAGAATATTTTCAGCCAATTTGGCTGAAAA
>JAULBZ010000908.1:0-25579 GCA_032360805.1 Neoturris breviconis | reverse complement strand
CCCAGTGTCTTGAGTAAAATATTTCTATTTTGGAACGATTCGCGAAATTAAAACCCCGCGAAATTTTCCGAAAATTCTGAATTCGCGAAATTTAAAACCCTTAAAAGTGTTTTTTTTGGCCTTCGCAAAATTAAAAACCCGCGAAAATTAAGACTTTTAAGGTATACCGAAATCCAGAAACAAACCACTTAAAGATATGTGATAGAGGGACCATCTTAAAATTTCGCTCCAAAACTTTGCTAAGGTCAAATCAAATGAAGCTGACAAAATTCAACAAAAATCAATCTGTACAGAAGTGTGTTAGGTCAACAAACTTGCAATGGATTAAAACAATCTATTGCAAGATCGTTGACTCAGTACTCTCCTCCGTAAATTTTATTTTTGAGACGCTCCCTAACATACGTACCTCATCGCAATCATCCAAAGCTGATTGACTCATATTCAGTTTTAGCTTGCATGCAGCACTATAAAGTTAATAAGTTAAGATACAACGTAACAGCAGGTAAGCACTAGAAAGGAGTGTGTTTTTAAGGCACTTAAGTGCAGAGTTACTTGCAGTTATTTAGAACCATCAGTTAAATAACCAAGATGACGACATCAACACGTGTACTCAAAGATGCCACTGGGAACATACAGAGAGAAAATATTAAAAGAGAAAAAAAGCATCATCAATAACAAGCCTGAATACAACTGCCAGACATCACCTGAGGAGGAGTGTTTTTTAGCATATTTTCCTTCGGGCATTATAGCCTGAAGCTATGCTCAAAAATCACTCGTACACAGTGATTATTTGCTCTTATTTTGACCACTAGTAAGGTACTATTTTATGCCCAGCTGCGAGTGTGAAAGAAAATAGGAACATGAAATATTTAAAGAAGATTAATACGGTTGTTTGGAAGTACCTGTTTAGCAAACAAGGTAATAAAAGTTTATTAAACAACTCTTGCACTTCTTTGCGTTTCTTATTTTTCTCTTCTAGCTGTTGTATCATTTTCTCTTTTGCATCTTTATCTTCTTTTTCATCTTCATCATCAGAATCCGAACTCTCACTTTCTTCATCTGCTCCATATTGCAAATATTTTATAGCTTTTCTATATTTTCTCAAAGCTAGTTCATGTTTTTGTGATTTAAAAAGATCGTTTCCAATGGCTTTCACTTTTTCAGCACCAGCTAGTACGTCTTCAGGCTAAAACAACAATATCAGCGGTTAGAACTAACAAAGAATATACTTTTCAACAAATTAGTTCAATAGGTCACTCTAGAAATGCGATTTTAGTAATGTCAACAGTGAAACATCATAATAACTGCATAACAAAAAAAAGAAATTACAAAGAATTTAGCTGTTTAACTTTGTTGCATTTGTATTGCCAGTGCAAAAGATATTGCTCTCATCCATGGAATTAGCCTAGTATACTAAGCTGTATTTTTTCTTTCTTTCTCTTATTCTCTCCTTATTCCATATATATATAAACTGATGTTGATGCAGTAATGTTGATATTTTAAAGATTTGAGAAAAAATAGTAAACTAAAATCTCAACTGACGGATCATAACGTAGAGAAAGAAAATGAAGGAAGGAAGCAAAGAGGTGGGAATCCATGGCTACCATTGAATACTGTGTGCATACTAGTTTCAATTGAACCTATTAGCTTTGAGCAGCTTTTCATATAGCATCCATTTGAGCACCTGTACCCGATGCAACATAAATAAGTATTGAAATCTTGGAATTTTCAGACACTGTGAATCATAATACCTTAGGTGCATTAATTTTCGCATGTACCAAATGTCACGAATTTGAAAAAATAATTCGAAAAAAATATTCATGGTATAGTCACAGAAGGCAAACGAAACATGTATAGTTAAGTGTATACTCTTTATTACACAAGTAAAATAAGGGGAGGACACCAAGTCAATAAATTGAAGGCATTTCCATCTTCTTCCCATTCTGAATCAGAATAATCATGCCGCAAAAGAAAGCTTGTAAATTTTCGAGTGTATAAATTTTCGCGAATCAGAAAGAATTTGCTCGTAGGGATAGGGTTAGGATGTACTTTTGCACTTTGACGGGCATGAAAATTTAATTTTCACAAAAAAAGCATAAATTTGCGAAAATTCACAAAAATTAATACCCCTAAGGTACTAATACAACGTTTTTAGCTAGGCAAATACATATACCACTGGTTGAAATAAGAGCAAATAATCAATGTGGAGAAGTGATTTTTGAGAATAGCTTCAGGCTATAAAACCTGAAGTTATACTCAAAAATCCATCCTTCACAGTGATTATTTAGTTTTATTTAGATTACTGAATACCTTTTCAAAATTAACATCTGAATCTTCAGGAGAATCTGGTAACAAATCACCAGTACCATCATCTTGTACAAATCCATCATCTTGACCGGGTAATATTTCACCACAATCTTCTATTCTGCATTTCTGAATATTTTAATAAAAAACCCTTTCTTAGTAAAATACAATGAAAAATAGGAAATAGTTAGGGAACATCCCAAAAATAAAATTTACAGTGACGTAGTGTTTAAAATAAGAGCAAATAATCACTGTGGAGGAGTGATTTTTGAGCATTGATTCAAACTATAACACCTGAAGCAATGCTCAAAAATTACTCTTCCACAGTGATTATTTGCTCTTATTTTAAACACTGAAGAAGTATCAAGATCCTGATCCCCCCGCCCCCGCCTAAATTGAACAACTAATAGTATAACAATTAAACTTTGTGTATCGCGAACATAAAAAGAACAATTCGGGAATTTTCTTTTTTTGCAGATCTCAGAATTTTTCGATGACATTATAACAAAAATTTTGAAATCCCAAATTTTGCTTAAAAAGCTATTATTGTTAGAAATAGGATTAAAAGAGTAATATATTTTTTTTAATTCATTTTTTTCCATTCTAATTTTAGTCAGCGATTGTGTTGTCCTTTAACATAGTTTCCGGGTTTTGAACAAAACCCGAAACATACCAAAATTATCGCCCAAAAATCAGGAAAAAATCTGATTTTCAAAATTTTGGAAATATCGGGGAAAACAGGTTAGTCATGTGACGAAGACCACTTGGCTAAGTTTCATATTATAAGTTATTCAAACACAAGTTATTGCAAAATAATGAATTGTCGATTTATATGGGATTTCCATATATGGAAATAGGTGGTTTCAGGTTACAACATATTTTTTGATCCGCTGACGTAATCAAGCTGAAATTGTTACAGTTTGCGTCTTAGAGAAAGTCAGAAACTTATAATACTATTGCTTTAGTGGTTCAGACGTCATAAATAAAATGTGCCCTGGGAGTGCGGAATCCCCCCAAGTCGAAAAGGGGTTAAGGGTAAATAAATATTCCAAAAGAAATTCACCTTCATTGGTTCTTCGCCCTTCTTTTCAACATTTTCCAATTCTCTAACCACACCCATACCCTTCAATACTTTGCCAAATACTACATGTTTTCCATCTAAATGTGGTGTTTGTACTGTTGTAATGAAAAACTGACTACCATTAGTTCCGGGACCTGAGTTTGCCATCGAAAGTAGACCAGGAATATCATGCTAAAATTAAAATTTACAAGTTCAATGTAATAGCCCAGTGCACAAAAACTTCAAAGTATGCAGTAAAGTTGCTAGAACAACATCGAATGACGTTGTTCTAACGCCTTTACTGTGGACTTTGAACAAGTTTTTGCACACTGGGTTGAGCCTGAGCTATGCTCAAAATCACTCCTTTACAGCAATATTTTCCTCTTCTTTTGAGCATTGTTTCATAAAACAACTTGAGTCCTACAACAACAAGCCTAAAAATAACAGTCGGACATCACCTGTGGGAGTGTTTTTTGAGTACAGTTTTTAACTGATGTTCGACCGTTATCTTGAGATCTTACAATAATTTTAAAAGATGATGTGTTAGCCAGAAATTTTAGGAAAACATCGTTTTTTCAACAAATTAGGAAGAATTTTATGTAAAACTGGAGGAAAGCAATAGGAAAATGCAGAACATCATTGAGATTGGGAAATTTTATGGTCATTTTCCAAAACCCGTTATAACGTTGTTTGTTACCCCTTGGGCGTTAACCCTGAAAGAGTCTTATAACATGAAGGCATCAAAATGGATCATACTTAATTGGATCCAAGTGTGGAAAAATGAACAAATTATCACTGTTGGGAATGATTTATATATCATAGCTTGGTCTAAAGCCTGAATCTATGCTCAAAAATCCCTTCTCCACAGTGATTATTTGTTCTTATCTCCAACATTGAGATATATATTATTCTAATTAATCAAAGGAGTCGCTAATTGCAAATTTCTGAACATGAAGAGAAACTTTTTACCATCATTTTTTTGAAAGACCTACGATTTACATACAAATTTAAGCATCAAAATCATCTATTATTAAATTGTTTCCAATAACTGTTTAAAATCATATTTTCATTGTTTTTCTTTGAAAACATCCACTTACCGGAAGGGTGCGGATGCAATTATTTAGGGGGTACTTATTACAAAATAAAGGGTGGGGATAGGGCTCTTGTTCAAAGAGTTGAGGATATAAAGTACCTTAAACTCAAAGTTTTCATCTTCAAATTTTTCACCATATATAGATTCACCACCAGTTCCATTAAAATTTGTAAAATCTCCTCCTTGGATCATGAAATCTTTTATTACTAAAATGATAACAAAATACACATAATCACACTTTGGATTGACTGTTTATTTTGTTTATTATTTATTATATATCCTTGGCAAAAATGATTAAAGATTGATTAACACAAACTCAAAAATACTGTAACTGTCAAACATCACATGCAATGGAATGTTTTTTGAACAATATACTCAAAAACGCACCTCCACATGTGATATCTATAATATTCTCAATGGGGGACGGAGGAGGACGCCATCTTGCTTTCTATATCTCATATATTATATTCAAAATTGCTTTTTTCAGCATAAAATTGCCAGTAGACGAACGCAAACAACAAATATGGGAGCAATGTAGTGCTGCCGTGTGGACCACTATAATATACAAAACCGTTATTATAAAGCACAATTAGAAGTTTAAGAACAACTTACTTCGGTGAAATATCGATTCTTTATAGTGAAGGGGTTTGCCTTTATTTCCCATGCCTTTATCACCAAGACACAATGAACGGAAATTTTCTGCTGTCTTTGGTACAACATCATTGAACAATTCAAATATAATACGTCCAGCTGAAACAACAATACAGATATTATATGAACATGCAGTTCACATCCGAATGTTAGGAAATATATGGTTTAATTCATTCTTCCCTTGCCCTGCATTAATATTTTATTGTGTCAGGGCTCGAAATAACAGCCGGTCATCACTATGGAGGAGAGTTTTTTCAGAATATTTTCAGCCAACTTGATATTCTGAAAAATCTCTCCTCCACCATGATGACCGGCTGTTATTTCGAACCCTGTTGTGTATGAAGGATGTTATTCCGACAGAATTGTAAATGAATCGGTTTCAAAAGTATGAAGAAACCAACCATTGTGGAGGAGAGATTTTCTGGAATATCTTCAGCCAAATTAGTGAAAAATACCCTGAAAAATCTCTTCTTCACAGTAATGACTGACAATTATTTTAACTCCTGCTACAAAGCTTTGTTCTCCATAGGTAATATATATGGATATTTTGATTGGAGAATAAACTACGTGCTTCAAAATAACGGTCAGACATCACCTGTGGAGGACTGTTCTTTGAGTATTATTTGGAGGCTTAAAACTAAAAATTTCTGAATATAGCTGCGTCTTCATTTCTGGAACACAAAGACCCTCCCGTTATAATCTAATATACAAACCTCTTTCACCACCAATGCTTATATCAAAGAAAACTTTATATCGTTTGACTTCATGACCATTCGTTAATTCTGTATTAGCTTCTGACATGATGAAAATATTGTGTACTGTGTTATTTTAGTCTAAAAGAGGAAGCAATAAATTTCATATGATTACTTTTAACAGAGACAATCAGAAGACAAAATTAAAATAGGCTGGCACTACATTATATATTTTTTGAAGAATGCAAGGAAATATTTATCCTCAAGAAAATTTAGTTTGTACACATTGGTACGGGTGAAATTTTACAAAAGTATGCATCCATAGATTTTATTTGTATTATTGTAATTTTTTCATACATACAAATAGATGATCCGTATTATTACCCAGTAGTAATAATAATAAACACCTTCACTAAAGCACCCCTAGTGCTTTAGTGAAGGTGTTTATTATTATTACTACTGGGTTCTATTATTAAAGATAAACGTTTGTTTATATTGAGCAATGTATAAAATTGCATGCGTCAGCAGTTGAGCAGTTGTAGAATTAGATATAAGCGATTTGTAGATGCTGCAAAAATAAAAAATTAGAATACCAGTTTTCATTGTTGTTAAAATAAAAATTGATGTGTCTAGACATCGATATCATTTAAGAGAACTAAAGCCATTTGATAAATTTATCGAACCAATGAATTAATGTCAATCAAATTAAAAAAATGATTTTGATTGGTTTATATTTCTTTATTTACATATTTTTGAATATAACAAATGTTTATCTATAAAACATACAATTTAACAGTCAATAAAGAATAGAGATGTAACAATAATAACAAATGTAACACTTATAAATCAATCATGTTTGTTTACACGAGCTTAAGTGGAATGAATTGCTCCAAATGGTCAGTTCAGGGTAAATCTTTAATTGTCATCAAACAAACCTATTTAGAATTTTTCTCGGAATTGCTGTCTTGAATTTGCACAAAAGTGGCCACAAAAAAAACAATTTGACTAATAAAACAAACATTGTCTTAAGCAATATTAAAACCAGAGTATAAAACAATTGTATGTAGAAAGGTAGTAACTGTAAATAGGCTTCCGATAGTAAATTGAAAATCTTTAAAGTAAACAACAGAGTTTGAAAGAAGAGTAAACATCACTGTAGAGGAGGGTTTTAGCATAGCTTCAGGCATTGTAGCACAGTGATTATTTTTATCTCCAAAATTCGTTCCTAGGGAAAGAGTGCTGAATCAACGATCTTATAATTGATTGGTTTTTTCGTATCAAAGAAACCAATCAATTACAAGTTCGTTGACGTTGACGCTATTCATTGTAGCTCAATTTTTCCCAAATTTATTGATTTTGACTTCTGTAAAACTGCTAAAAGATCTGCTTTTTGAAACAAATTTTGGAGATGATCCCTTATTTCAATCACTGAAAAATATTTCAAAAACTCAAGATTTAAATGAACATAAAAAAGTCAATTAATATTCCAACTTTTAGTTACAAAATAATTACTCTTCTGCGTCTAATTGTAGGGGGTGGTAAATCCCTGTTTTGGCAAACAAACACTACCCATTTCCATCTATTAGGCACAGGTTTTATAAGGGTTTGACCTAACCCTTCCCCTTTTTAAAGAATTTTCAGCTTTCATGCAGACCCCCCTGTTATTAGCCCCCATACAATTAGGCACAGGAGAGTAAGCTTTTAATTGTGAAGAGGATAGCTTAATTATTTTTAACTAAAAGATGGAATATTAATTGACTTTTAAAATTAACATCAATAATTAAACAGAAGATATGAACATATAAAATGTATTATAAAAATATGAAATAAATTAAAACTAAAAATGTTGGTTTGTTTGGTAATAAAGCTATCTTCATTAGTAAATGTCATATTCATATTTTTCTGTATTTTTTTGGCAAATTTATATGAAAACATAGCTTTTATTGTTGCTCATGAAAATTAATTCCCAGTGTTATAGGAGCTAACAAACAGCGTTATAGTAGAAAACGACCGTAAAATATCCCAATTTCAATGATTTTCTACAATCTTCTATTTTTTCCCTCTAGTTTTACATATTTTTTTCTCTCAATTTGCCACAAAAATGTTGTTTTCCCAAAATTTCCTCCGTGAAAATTTCCAACTTTAAAATATATATTCAAACATAATTTGACAAAATAGAAAGGTATTTTTCAAGTTATATTCATAATGAAACGAGTTTCTCATCTTGGTTAAGGGTGTAGTACTAAAAGTTTCTTATTTTGGGCACCACTTAAAATGATTCTTATCTATTTTTTAGGCTTAAAATAGTCAATCTGAATTCGAACATCAATTTTAAACACAGTTCAATTGATAATAGTTCCTTGTGTGTACTTCTGCTTCAAAGATTGAAGTATCTAGTGTATATTTGACTTTAACGCTAAGTGCTTTATCTATTTTATTTGTTAGCAGTCACTTGGTTCATCGGAGGATGTATATAATGACGTACAGGAACCAAAAAGTACATAAACACACACCAAGAGCGTTATTTTTCTCTATTTTGGTAGGCTTATTATATTCTCAGCTTTGAAGTAAACAACGTTTCGAAAACTTGAAATATATTTTTTTATCCAGAGATAAAATAATAGCCAATATAAGATATAAACATATAAAATGCATCATAAAATGCATCATACTTCAAGTCCTGTAACTGCCGGTCATATGAAGCAGAGATTTTAATGAATATTTTCATCAAATAACCTCTCCTCTAGAGTGATGACCAGCAGTTATTCTAACTGAAACCAAATATGCATAACATCAAGAATCTTACGGGTTTATAAGCAAGCAACTCTACTATTAGGCAACTATCTGTGAATTTCAGAAAAGAGTAAGCATAAGGAACAAGCTGAGAAACAAATAAGTTGCAAAATTATTGGATCTTCTCTGAAAGGACTTCTTTTTTAATGAACCCTTGGGAAATTTAAGAATTTTTTTATCCTGTATTTGGTTCAACCAAAATTGTCACTTGACACGGCGATATAAGGATATTGTAAAAAATATTCCAACCGAAAACTTCACTGATTGGTTAGAAATCACATTCCAGGATTCTGATTCACTAATGAAGTCGAGTCAAAATTCAACAATGTAAAAAAAGGTAAACATATAATCAATCAGTTCCATCTCAGTGTTTAAAATAAGAACAAATAATTGCTGTGGGGATTTTTGATTTCCTCCACAATGATTATTTGTTCTTATGTTGATTAAGCCTGAAAGACATCACCCCTGGAAAATGAATTAAGTTAACACTCCTCCACAGGTAACCTAAATGATCGTATAAGTTCGCAGTTCAGAATAGGTGACGAGGTACTAGATGTGTGTTTGTAGACTAACTAGATTGTTTTGTAAATATATTTAGATTAGTTTGAAAAGTTTTTCTATTTCTATTCCTAGTTTTTGTTGCTGTTAAATAAGTGTCTGAGAGCTTGTTTGATCATTTACAGTAAATAAAATAAAATCTTTTTTCCCTATATATCAACTCAGTTCGGATAAATCTGGTTTTACTTTAAGGTATGACAATTTCACTGCATTTGAATCTTTATGCTTCTTGTATATATAATTAAATCTTTCTTTGATGAATAAATAAAATTCCTTCTCCATTTGATATATCTTAGAATTTTGAAAGAAATCAATGGTCTTTTGTGCTAATGGCTTCTTCACCTTTGTTTTTCTAATATGAACCCCGCCACCTTCAGTAAATAAAGTGGTAGCACCATGAAAAAACGATGGTATATTACGTTCTAATATTTCAACAAACATTTCAATTTGTTCTGTTACGCCAACTAAATAATAATATGTTATAACATTGAATTTAGCTCTATCTAGAGCATATAAACTCCCAACTTTCCAGCATT
This sequence comes from Neoturris breviconis, assembly GCA_032360805.1. Classification (NCBI taxonomy): domain Eukaryota; kingdom Metazoa; phylum Cnidaria; class Hydrozoa; order Anthoathecata; family Pandeidae; genus Neoturris; species Neoturris breviconis. Next base: position 15,892 of record JAULBZ010000908.1, on the reverse strand, counting down.
CTGGCTCTGAGCCACAAAAATAAGGTATTTGTAACCAGATTTTATTTAAATTGCATTCTTTGCTTTTCTCTTCGACACACTGATCAAACGTTCGTGTATCACCTTGATGATTTCGTATTTTGTTTGGTACAAATGTATCGCCATAGCGAAGAAAATAATAATGTGATACGACACGTTGTAATGGTTCACGGACAATGTTAATGTATAAGGGTTGTTTTAAAGAAAGAAAGATAAAGTTAAGGAAAGGAAAGTGTCCATGATAAATACAAGGCTTTCGCTTGGTCCAATTAGTAATGTTTTTTGCAAATATTTGCTGATCTGCGAATGTAAACCGGTGTGATGTTGATGAAACATTAACATACATTGCACTGAATTTATTCTGTGAATACAATTTATACACAACACTCATAAAACTGGTGCTGCCAGTCTTAGGGATTCTATTATAAAGTATGATCATGCTATCAGTATTGCCAGGTTTCTTTCCTTCTTGAATTGAATTTTGTTGAAGTTTGTTTGATATTTTGACAGGTGTTCTCATTAACAGTATTAATAAGTAAAATATAATAGCAAGTAAAAATATAAAACATAAATTCTTGTTTATTGTCCCCATTCTTTCTTAATATTATCTAAAACATATAAATGGAATGCAGTGATCTAAATAAGAGTATTCATTGTGGAGGAGTGGTTTTTGTAGCCTGAAGCTATGCTCAAAATCACTCCTCCGCAGTGATTATTTGCCCTTATTTCGATTACAGAAATAAAAATTATGCAAATTTGAGCTTTTGTTGGAATAAAACGTTCCAGATTCACTTACAACACACCCAATTCGTTTTGCACTTTCTAGATTCACGCACACTTCACAAGTACAATTTATCACAAAATTTATTCGTCCTTTGTATTGGTGAGTTATTTGACAAAAGAAATTCTCTAAATAGTTTATTTTCATGCAAGTAAGTAGATGATTTGGATTAAAGTTTCTAATAGCAAAGCAAAAAGGTTAAATTGAGCTATGATCATACCTTTTACACCAAGGCACTACCTTTATCATCTAAGTTACTCTTTCAAAAGAACAGCTTAGTGAGTGTGCTATCAGTAGTGAGTGGAGGTTATCTTCCAGAATAGTGACTTACCAATAGCCCAATAAACAAATATTACAATTAACTTAAAGTGGAATTCACACAAAAGAATGACAGAGTCAGATTGGAAACATATTATCATTACTTAACTCACAGTTTCATAACTTACAACAAATAAATATAAAAATGCAGGAGTAGAAATTAGTATTATATCCCAGTGGGCGAAAACTTGTTCAAAGTCTGCTGAAAAGGCGCTAGAACAACGTCATGATCTAGCCTCTTTACTGCAGACGTTGAACAAGTTTTTTCCCACTGGGATAGTATCTGGATAGAATGGCATTATTATGTTAACAACTTGAAATCACTCAGGCGTTAAAATAACTGGTAGTCATCACTGTGGAGGATATATTTTTTCAGTCAAGCTGAAAATATTCTGAAAAATCTCTCCTCCACAATGATGTCTGGCAGTAATCTTAACTCCTGGTATTTGTGGATGCACTTGAGGCCTCAAAATAAATGTTGAGCATCACTTGTGGAGGAGCATTTTTAAGTAGTTTTCCACATTGAAGCAAAAAAACTGTATTCAAAAATACTTCTCCACAGGTGATGTTTGACCCTTAATTCGAGGCTTGTAACACCTTTCTTCATGGATACTAAATTTTACATGACTGATATATACTTATTCATTCTGTGCTATTATATACAAAAATATAGATTATAATGTGTTGATTATAGTATAATATAATTTGGATAATTTAAAATAAGCATTAATCGTATCTGCAGGAGGGTGGTAAGTCAACTTGCTTTTGAATGTAACTGGCCTGTTCCAGCTTCCAGTTAACTTAGAAATCTTCATTACAGATGGTATATCAAGTGCTCAAAGTATCAGTGAATAATCACTGCGGAAGAGTGTGAGATAGCTCTGGACTTATCTCTGTATCGGGGACTTATGCTCTGTAACAGTGATTATTTCCAATGTTTTATTTCCTCATCTTTCACTATCACTATAAGTCTTAAAATAACTGTTAGACATCACCTGTGGAGGAGTACTCAGAACACTCCACTGGCAATGTTTGGCAGTTATGTTGAGACTTGGAGTTACATCCAAAAAACTTCAACTGCATCCACAAATACTAGCAGTTTAAATAAATGACGACCAAGTTGGCTGAAAATATTTTGAAAAATCTCTCCTTCACAGTGATGACCAGCAGTTTTTTTGAGGCTTGCTTTTACATCTAAGTATTCAGTTATCGCACAAGTTTACAATATGGAAGTTTCCAATCGTTTGTAAATAGGAAAAACTTCTTGTATCGAAGTAACCAATGCAAATTCCAACAAGATCAAAACTTGTAATTCACATGATAATAAATCCTTTGTACTTAGTCGAAATTGATCAGTAATTTCCTGTAAAGAACAAACAATAATGTAAGAAGAAGTGTGGTTTAAGTCAATAATGCTGAACTTGACTGGTGTTTCCTTAAGAGATATCTTGAAGAGAAAAGCAATCTGTTGAAAAAAAGTACTTGAGAATAAACAGATACAGGTACAGTAAGGTAGATTTTGTATGTGAATTCATATAAAAAGAGATGTTTCCACAATTGTTGGTGTGTGCATTGAAAGGCTTTATTTACTCAAACGGACATGTCCAAGCATCAAACTAACGGTCTGGCATCACCCGAGAAATAGTGTTTTTGAGTACAGTTGACCCAACACACTTCTGCACAGATTCATTTTTGTTGAATTTTGTCAATTTTAGTTTCTTTAACCTATTGGAGATGGTCTCTAATAATTAACACACCTCAATACAAGCTTTCACATTTTTACTTTGTACATCATCAAAATATTTGATAGAGAGTAGTAAACATGAACCTATAACAAAACACAGAGACATTCAAATGGATATTCGGAAAGTTATCACAATAAACAGTGGTTGAAATAGGTGGAGGAGTAATGTTTTAGCACAGCTGAAAAATCCCTGATTATTTACTCTTATTTCTACCACTGTTGAAACTAAGCAACTGTAAATTCAACCTAGCCTGTTATATTATGTCCAAGCACTGTGGATAGTAGTCAAATACTGGAATTTTACAAAATTTGAAAATCACATTTCGACAAAAATAAATACCTGCAAAAAAAAAAGAAATCACTCATTCATGAAAACGAGCATTAGCACATAGTAAGATGTAAGGAGGGAAGATCGACTAAAAACTTAATACCTGCAATACACTTTCGGTTGTACTTTGTTATACGTGTCTAAATTAAATAACATCCATAATAACACAAATCTTTTGGTAGACGACAAAAACACAACTTGGCATCAAAAGCACTTACAATTTACAATTTTGTAGTCTAAAGCTATGCTAAAAAAATAATTTCTTCACAGTGATTATTTACACTTATTTCGACCGCTGTGTATTTATACCAAAAAGTTTCAGTGCCCCAGTGTTCAAAATAAGAGTAAATAATCACTGTGGAGGAGGGATTTTCACATATAGCTTCAGACTTTATAACTTAAAGAGCCATTTTCAAAAATCATTCCTGCCCAATGATTACTTACTCTTATTTTGAACTCTATGCCCTAATAATAAATACACTAAAGCCTGACAACTTTCAGAACAGAGGAAGAGATTTTGTAAAGCATACCTTTAATATAACTTTTTCAAAGTAAACAAATGCACAAGCAAGAACAGCAGCATCAAGTGATAGCTAAATATATACAGATATATACAAACAGTGGTCAAAATAAGAGTAAATAATCACTGGGAAGGAGTGATTTTTGATCATTGCTTGAGGCTACAATGCCTGAAGCAATATACCAAAATCCCTCCTCCACAGTGATTATTCACTCTTATTTTTGTCACTGACAAAGTGTAAAACTAATAAGAGTGAATAGTATCAACAGAGAAGAGTTAACTAATATTAGATCATGTAATTGACTGATATATTCACATAAAAAATAAATTTATAATGGAATATGGTCAAATTCATAAAAACAACATATTGCTCAAAATATACAGCTAGAAAATAACTGTCAAACATCATCTGCGGAGGAATGTTTTCGAGTATATTTGGGTTTTTCAGCTGAATGCAATCCACTCTTATTAGAAAAAACATTCCTCTGTGTGGACAGTGCTCAAAATAAGAGCAAATAATCACTGTGGAGGGTGGATTTTTGAGCATTGTTTCTAGCCTGAAGTAATGTTTAATAAACTTATCCACAGTGATTATTTGCTCTTATTTTAAACACCGGTGAATTATTCTTTGCAGTAATTTTGAGTTCCTGCAAGATTGGTTATATATGACTTGCACGAAAGATACTGCACCTTTGTAGCAATTTCTTGCAATTCGGCTTTTAAGCTAAAATAGAATTAATTTTCACTTATTAAATAAAACTCAATGTTTGAAGAGCAAATAATCCACAGTGTTTATTTACTCAGATAATCTTCGTTGACCTCACACACTTCCGTACAGATTCATTTTTGTAGAATTGTGTCAATTTTAGTTGATTTAACCCTACCAAAAAAGTTGGTTTTGCGGCAAAATTTGGAGATGATCCTTAAATTTAAAGGTAGAAATCAAAAACATGAACTACCCCAGAATAAAGAAATACAGAAGAACAGCTGGAAAATCTCATATTAATTTTCACCGTATTCTGCAATTTATACTATAGATAGTTATTTCTAAGTAACTGGTACATAACACACCTTCTGAGTTTAGTCAATGTAATGGTAACCTGTGGGAACTTTTCTTTAAATCTTTCATTGATGTCTTTCTTTACTTCAGATGGTTTAGCATACTGAATGATGGAAAGCTGAAAATATTTTATCGTATTGTGAGAAAAATACAACAAAAGAGTTCCCTATGTTTTCGTAAAATTTTTGCAAGCCTTAAGTGAGATATAAATAAAAACAAGACATACAATGGCATGCAATTTTTTCTGAAAAAGAGAAAGTATTTGTGCCAGAGATTATTTCTAATAGGTTTTATGCTTATAGCATTATAGCATTAACAGTTTTTGAAAAAAATAGGTGGTATTCCTCCTGGCCTTGACAGGGTTACCAAAATGCCTACCCTTTATAGGGCTAAGGGTTTAAAACAAAAATAAAATTTATATACAGAGAAGAGTTCTGAATAAACAATTGAACCAAAGAAACTAATACAAAAAAAATCTAAATACCTACCATAAATGATGGTAAATTAAGTACAGTTCGATGCTTCCCTGATGTCAACTCAGGATCATCAACAATCTGACCATCCGCAACTAAAATGTTAATGGGCTATTAGCTGGTTTTAGATAATCACATACATGGCTTCATGCCAGTTATCTTTGCAACATGTCTGATATCAAATACTATTCCAGTGACTTACAGGGTACAAGTTACGAGATCGGACTTCGCATTTTGCGAACCATTTTCCCAGTAAGCATCTCACCTTTGCAAAAATTCCAATTGTTTTCTAACAATTAACAACTTTTGCTAAACAGTTTGAGATCCATAATCCCTGACTTATTTATACAGTGTTCAAAATAAGAGCAATTGTCGCTGCCGAGGATGGATTTTTAATTGTGCCATGCTCAAAAATCATTCCTCCACCGTGATAATTACTTATTACAAACACTGTTATATGTGTTTAAATTAAAACAAGAATGAATATGTGCAATGAAGTATGCTAAGTCAATGGATTCCACAAAATAAAGTAACAATAACAATTTGTATAAGCCTCAAAATAACGTTTGGACATCACCTGTGGGGGAGTGTTTTTTAGTAGTTTTCAGCTTTAACTGTACTCAAAATACTCCTACACAGGTGATGTTCAACAATTATTTTAAGGCTTGCTATGATGACATTAATTGTAACATCGGTGTGAATGTTATCAAAAACTGAAATACCAGAGTTCAAATACTGAGGATAGACTAAATTCTATAAAAAATAGGTACATTTGGGGTAGAAATTTTCACGAATTTTGCAAATTTTTGGTGATTTCGCAAAATTAAATACCCGCAAAAAATCTTAAAACTGCTCATTTGCGAAAAATAAATACTTGCGAAAAATCCTGGAATAGCTCATATAAATACCCGCGACAAAAAAAGTTTTCATTGCACACATTCACAAAGATGTGCACAAAGGTTCTTAGGGGAATAAAAACTCACAAGGTGTTATTTTTGAAACTTTTTTTATGTGTAATAAATATTTTCAATCAATCTAACACGATTGGGTTTTCCTTGTCATTAGTTTGATGATTTCTCATGAAAAACATGGTTCGAATGTCTTTATATTTGACAACAGGGACAGCTTTAGATTTTTCGTGTTTTAAATGGAAGATGAAGCATGATTTGTGTATTTTTAGTTAATATTTTCTCCAAAAAACTTTGCCATTCACGAAATTAAATACCCGCGAAAATTCATTAAAGTGCTCATTCGCAAAATTAAATACCCGCAAAATGCAATTTTTTCGCTCGCAAAAATAAATACCAGCGGAAGTTTCTACCCCTAAAGTAGATCAAATCTGGTAACAACACTCAAGAAAAATAGGCAAAAGTAGATCAAGCTATCTTAGATCTGGTATAATAATAAAAAAGTAAAAATTCACCATTAGGTGCATCAAGCTCATCCTGAGCTTCACTTTTTCTATGTTTCCAACTTTCTGGAACTAATAAATGACTGTATGAAACTTCCTAATAATAACAAATCAGGAACAATCAATAAGAGCCTTAAAAAAATAACTGCCAAATATTAAATGTGGAGGAGTACGAGGGTGAAGGCTAACAGATTCAGACTAGGTGAATAATTTGAATTAATGAAGGTCAGTTGTCATAGTAAGAGTAATCACTATGGAGTAGTGATTTTTGAGCATGGCTTCAGGCTTTATAGCCTGATGATATGCTTAGAAATCCCTCCTCCAGTGATTATGTTTCTAGTTTGACTACTAAAAATTTATAATACAAGTTCATCCTGAATTATTTTTGAAATTTAAAAAAATTTCCATTCATGACTAAGTTAGAAAGGACATCACTCACTTTTAATGCAAGAATAGGACATATAAATTAAGTTGGTTAGACAGCCAGTAGTGACCAGGAGCTGATCAAGGCTGCTGCTAAATTTCAAAAAGCAATTACTGAAATTTTAGGTTGGTACTTATTTTACCACAGTGCTTGAAATAATGGCAAATAATCTTTGTGGTGGAGTCATTTTTTTGCCATTTTGAATGTGATTATTTACCATTATTTTGAACATTGTATTGAATAATTTAAAAAAGAAATAATCAGGAAGAAAAAAAAAGTGCTAATACAGTTCGTCCATCTCCCATATCAATCATATCAATGAATGTTCCAGTATTTGATGTTGAATTAGGAACAGTATTGTGTCTCTCACTAAAAAAAAGTATCAGTGGATGAGTGCATTATTAGCATATTTTTTATATATTTAATACTATTATAGTATAAACCAGGGCTTGAAAAGACAGGCGGTCATCACTGTGGAGGATATATTTTTCAGAATATTTTCAGCCAGAGTGATGACCGGCAGTTATTTCAAGTCAAGTGCAATTTCTCGGCTCACAAAAAAATCAAAACTTTTCAAGATTTTTCAGAAAAATCACTAAATATAAATAGGAACTAAATATTACAGGAACTAAATTCTGCAAAGAAATTTTATAATATTATTTCCTGGGAATTTATTTTTTCTGGTAGAATCTTAAACACAAATTTTGGGTTATTTCATTTTCACGGAAAATGTAATACTAGGGAAAGGTTAAAATGCACAAGAATTGGAGAATTCGTTCCTGTTAGAATTAGTTATTTTGCTCGATAAAGAAATAACGTTTGTTCTGTCAGTTTTATATATTTGTTATATTTTCCTTTCTGATTTATGGCAATGAAGTAGACTTTATTCCCACTTACTTTGCAGTCACCATATTATACATTTTGGTATAGGGTATCACAGAAAATGATTGATAAGGAACTTGATGTTGACTAACAAATACGATTCTAAACATAAACAATCATTAATTTATATAATAGACATATACAAACCTGATGATAACGGTCGGACATCACCTGTGGAGGAGTGTTTTTGAGTAGTTTCAGCTTTACCATTAAAAACCGTACTAAAAAACACACCTCTACAGGTGATGTCCAACTATTATCTTGAGGCTTGATTATATATTTAATTTTAGTTAGAATAAAGATTCTAATGCATAAGCTGGGTTTTGAAAGGGGATTACCTTCTCAATTTGAAATGTACAAATATTAGAATTGATCCAGACTGATAGTTTTGCATGCTTCTGGATGTTGAAGCATGTGTAGCTACTGAATATCGCGATACCAAAGAACGGAGACTGATAATCTAAGTTTCAGTTTGCGCTTTATAATCACCTACATAACTCTTCAGAGAATATAATGAAGGTCTTGTCATTTGAAAATTAGTGTGTGGATCCTTGCTTCAATAAGCAATTTAATCTTCATGAACAACACTATAGCTTTCCTCTGCCAGCGCATAAGATAACTATGTTGTCACTGGCGGTCACAATGAACCGCAGCGTGATTATTTGCCCAGTCAGAACGGGTTTTTGGCAGTCAAAAGCATTGTCGAATATTGATGTTTTTACTTTGCTTTACATCACTTACAGCACTACATCTAATAAAAACGTCACAAACTACTTTAAACAATAACTCAAAAAAACACACAGCTTATTTACGAGTGCACACGATTAGTTTGAGTTGTTTTGAATGCTCTCCAATGATTTTTTTGGCTGATATAAACATGGTTTAATCTTTCTTGCAATACCAGACCTAATTTACACTCGTTTAATGTATTCTTTTCTCTGTTGCAGACCAAGTTTGTGGAAAAGAGTAACAAACTTTTTAAATTGAATGAATCCTTTTAAATTGTGCTAGCAATATCAACAAAAACCACATACTTTGGACAGACGATAACAACTAAACTAAAAGCGGTTATTGCTGGAAGTTTTAAACATTTTCAGGATTTTGTGTTTTGTTTATAATTTGTTTGAACTTACACCTATAGTTTGAAATATACTACGACCGGTCAGCATGATCAGAGTATTGAATTTATCAACGGTCAATGCTAGGTTGTCGGCGTATAATGACCGCTGGCTGGCCATTATTTTAAACACGGTTATATAGATAGTCGTAGAAACAGTCGTAGAAGTTTTAGAGGAATTCCAACACATTTTTAAAACTTTCTTTCTTTTGGCACCAACTTATTTTAATTTGTGGAGGAATGCTACTAAATCACTGGTCACATAATTTTTCGATATTATTTAAAAAAGGGTTTTGCATTTCAAGCCATATGCTGTTATAAGACTTATTTTTCAACACGTGGTTGCTTTTATTCTCATTTGATATTTTAATTAGTTAACAAGCTGAAACAATCATTATTTTAATTTAATCCTTTGTTTTTTATATGAAATAATTATTACATGTATATATTAATATGTAAACATACTTTCAAAACAACGAAGCATGTAGACAAGAACGTAGCATTGTTGGATGCTTTTAACAAGAATAGTTCAAGCTACAGAGCTACGTTAGTTATATATTTGATAAAGATCTTATCATTTGCTTGTGTATTTATAGCATATTCTTTAACTGTGTTGTTATCATAAATCTATTGAAATCCTTTATCCTTTGTTGACATCTTAAGCAAAATAAAGTTTAGCAGTGCTACCTGCCGGGTAAAATATTCCCAAATATCACCCATGTGCTAGATAGGAAACAAGTACTTTATTAAGGATGGCCCTATAGTTTCAAAACATTTTGCCAGTTTTATTCTGAGCCTAAAATATGAGTCTGGGATGGTTTTAATGACTTCTAATTTCGTTGCTAATTTTGTAGATTCAGGGCATATCCCGGGCAATAAATGAGCAGAATTTAAATTTCATTCTGATAAACCATAGCCTGTACTGTTGAAATAAACTATCAAATAATGGAAACGATAACCCTTACTGTTTTCATACGCCCAAATGAGGCTTTATATGCTTAAAACAGGCATTCCCAGATAAGCCTGGTGTATGCCACTGAGAATTGTTTCTCATAAATGAGGTAATATTCTGAAATAAAGTCAATATACCTTTTACCACGAATCGGTTTTTGATTAAATTCCCAGCGGTTAGGATTCCACACATGCAAAACATTATTTACATATTCTTTGGCAGTCTCCATTGAAGATTTGGAACGAACCATGCCATGATTATCAGGAGGTTCTGGAATCCCACCAACTTTTTTATGGCGTAATTCATCTTCAACATTAACAGAAGCAGTAACAGATATTGATTGGATAAGATTTGGTCGCTTTGAATGTTCACTGCTAGAAGCATTGGAGATAAGCCGAGCTAGAGGTGGGTCATTTACTACTAAATACTCATCTTGTGATGTAATCTATAAGTAAATGGCAGGGGTTAAAATAACTGCCAGTTATCGTTGTGGAGGTGAAGGTTTTTCAGAATACTTTCAGTCGAATTAGCTGAATATATTCTGAAAATCTCCCCTATACAGTGATGACCAGCAGTTACTTTAACTACTGAAATTGATGTTTATTAAAATTTCTACTTGGAAATAAATCATGACAATAGTCACTGTTTTAAGATTGATTTTTGACAACAGCTTGAGGATTTATATAACTAGAAGCAATATTCAGAAACAATCCCTCCACTGTGATTATTTACTCTTATTTTGAGCAAGAATCTTATTTCTGAAGAAAATACTATGAATTGTGATCTTGTTATGAATATACCTATCAAAGTTCGAAATTTAAGGAAATAATAGTGGATGAGTGATTTTTGAGCATTGCTTCAGACTAGAAAGCCTGAAGCAATACTCAAAAATCTCCTATCCACAGTGATTATGTACCCTTATTTCAAACACTGCCTTTTTTTCTATTCATTTATTATATTTCCTACTCATATATTTCTGATCAGTATGTACTTCTTAGGGTTCTCATTTAGCCATGGCTTTCTAGCCTGAAGCAATGCTCAAAAATTACACCTCTGCAGTGATTATTTGTTCTAATTTCGAACACTTCACATTACTGTGTTCTATTTTTCCTTTCATTTTTCTGCAAGTTTTGGGTGTTATATATATATAAAATGACTCTGTATATATCTTACAAAGTTAGATCTTATGTAAGGCATTATGTAAGGCAGTTCTAGGAAAAATAAAATTTACAAAGTGTACTCAGTTCACATCTTTGCAATGGATCGGTTTCTTTGGTACAAATACATTGTAAGTGCATAGACATTACATCCTTTGGTCTTGTTTCATTTTTGTTAAATTTAGTTTACCAAAACTGGTAACTGGTGACGAGCAGAGAGTCAAAACAAGAAAGAGACCTGATTGGGCCAAAGTGGGACTTGAAAGTGCATTCGAACTTAAACAAGTCTAGTCAAAACAACCAGTACTTGTGTCTTATAAGAGTCAACAACAACTCGTCAAGTCCGATCAACTACAACCAGTATCTGCAAACCACCTACTTATTGCCTAAAGGTCTACAATGATCGCAAGTCCACTCAACAACAACCATGACTTGTGTGAGTGATACCTATGGTCAACAACGACTAGTCCAGTCAACTACAACTGTGACTAGTGAAAGCCTAACCTATTGACAAAAATGATAAACTTATGGTCAACAACGACCAAACTAGTCCATTCAACAACTGTGACTAGTGAATAACTCACAAAAAACAATGATAGAAAAACTGGTCAACAATGACCAAGCTAACTAGTTGATCCTACCTAATTCTAAACCTGCGAATGCACCCCGAAAGTCCATATATTTTTAAAATTGATTACAAGATGAGTCAACAACCCGACTACTAATAACACAAATAAATAAAATACTATCACATAATGTTAAACAACCATATTAGCTACGTAAATTTTTCTTTCTTTTTTGTTTATATAAATATCTATGTAAATAGTAAAAAACTTCTTAGGTAAATAAATATGCTACTCAAAAAACTCGAATAAAAAACTTTCATATGCATGTTATGAAAGCCAAATAAAAACATAAATGACGAAACCCCTAAAACTACCATGAGGCTTTCATAAATTACTCCGAAAGCAAAATAACCAACCAAAACAAAATCACACCAGGGCAGGGTGGGTGGGGCAATAAATATAGCATCAGCTGACAAAAGAAATAAAGGACCACACCTGATGGGATGCAGACCCAAATACCTTTTCATCAACTTGATAGGGCACAGCGGATCATTAATGGCAGCAATTCTAACAACACACCAAGAGCGAAAAGGATCAGTTTTTGAAACCCGAATGTGGACAAACATAATAACATTGTCTTGATTAAATGACACATCAGAGACTAACAAAGTACTGTGCAAATTAAACGTGTTACGATGCGATGAAGTATATTCTGAAGAACACGACAAACCAAAGAAAGTCAACAAGATGCTGTGCGGAACATTAAATGCTCAAATTGAGAATACTGTAATAACTGTAAGCGGAACTGAATAATCGCATTTGATTGATGGTAATAGGTAGCCCGCAAGGTCTACTAAATGAATTTCCTTGAGTACGACGAATACCTCGCAGGGGATAGAATAATTGTGGCATGGCGTTAACTGAAGAGTGAAAACCTGAAGTGTGCCAACAAAATAGACAGAACGAATTAATGCCAGAGCGATGCGTATTGAGTGTAGATGGAGCTGCAGCAGCATTAAGGAACTGACTAACAGCTAAATTAATATTGACCAAATCTCTGCCGCTCCAGTGGTCGTAATATTGCCTAGAATGCCAATACTAAATATCAAGTTGATACCACGCCTTTTCAGTCTATTGGAACCAAAACACAATTTGAACCCTTTTTGCCTGAATCATGGGGCCAAGAGGACAAAAACAAAAGATTTTAGCAAGTCCATTAAAATATGGCCTCCAATTCTGGTACCAAATTCCAATATGGTAGCGCTTCAGGAACATGATCTAAATGTGGAACTTGGTGGTGATAAGTGATAGTAATAGCCTATCCAAACATGTTCAACAGACTAAAAACCCATAACAAAATATCATTAGTACATCTTAAAACAGTTCTTTCAAATAAGTACATACACAACCAAGCTTTATATTTGTCAAAAACAGAATAAATAAAGGATTTTTTTTTCTCAAAATATTATAATTTATATACATATATTTATATATAAATATACTAAATATCCCAATGTGAATATTGAAACATGCAAAACAAATTATCTCGATAACTGCATATACTGTGTAATAATTACATATCAAAGTTTATCCACAATACACAAAGTAACACCAAACATCACACAAATACAGCCAATCACCACCGATTTATTCATTGTTTCTTTTAAAATGAAACCAGTCAAAACAGTGACAACAAAAGTCAAAGAATTGACAACAGACACTGTCAATGATAAGTCAGTTTTACCTAATGTCAGAAAGTAAACAAGTGAACCACATTGATTTGCAACAAAAGGTATAGTAAATCTCCAGTTTTTCACTAAATACATAACCTCTTCTTTGAACTGTTTTAAAATGCTTTCACTTTTCACTTTAGTAATATCTTTACTCCCTTCACGTAACAATGGGTTAGTGACGCCCCAAATCACCGCAACTAACAACATAGATCCAACATCAAATATTGTAACACTCATTACTATACCCTACAAGATTGAATATTAAATAGATGCACATAAGAATTTTACGGGTATTTAGACTTAGAATTAATGTGAAAAATTGTTTGCAAAAAAGGGGTTGCACAATGATTTTTAGTAATTCATGCTATATTTTAACAGTTTTCATCAACCATTCCCAGTGGACAAGAACTTGTTCAAGTCGTCTGGCAAACCAAAGTACAGTGACACATCCAGGGCAATTTTGATACCGTTATACAGGTATGGGGCTTAAATTATTGACCAAAATTTGTATTTTATTCTCCTTTTTATGATACTAAATTGCATCACCACTCAATTCTTTACCCGTGTTGTTCAAATAAACCATAAAATATAGGTAAAGATAACTTTTACTATTTTCATGTGCCCAAATGAAGGATAAACAAAGCTGTGGATATGACACCGAAGTATTCAACTGTACTATTAGATAAGTAAGTCGTAAAAAGGAAAAGAAAAATCAAAGGTATATACGGTGAAAATAATTCATCAAACCAAGTGAAAATTAAACCTAAGCACATAAAATATGATTAACATATACACATTATATATACAGTTTGAATTATCTAAGATGTCAAAGTTTCAGGTTAAATAAACAAGAAACACCTGTATCAAAGTAAAATTATATCAAATCACTGTGGAGGAGAGTAGTGACCGAGTGCTTGTACCAAATTTCAATATGTTAGCACATTAGGAACATGGTCTATTAAAGAAAAGCGGGCCGCCGCCGCCGCAGGTTTGAATTAAGTTTGATTAGTTTGGTTTAACCAGCACCAGAGTTATATGCTCCCAAAGAACAATGTTTTCCCATCTTTTTACACCAATATTTCCCCTTTCCAAATGCCAGTCCAAAATAACTCTCAAAAGTTCAGCATTTTCTTTCCGGTTTATTAATTTATATACTGTACATATACAGTGTATATAACTTAAACTGAAATAATTAAGAGAGCCAAAAGATTTTTCCTGGTTGTTTAAATCTAGGCTAAAGAACAGGCATTTTCACATGTCTATTTGTAGTCCTGTATTGCCCAATGGTCCCACAAACACATACAGTAATTTGTTTTAGGTGTGCAATTGATTCATTTCATTTCAAAAATGGTCTCAATAGACAACTGAGATAATAAATATATATAACTGTAGCTACAGTGTTTTCATATTATGTTATGTAATTGCGACTGCACACCATGGTAAACCTAAAATAATGTAGGTGTGTGAGCAAACCAAATCCTTCCTGAAAAAGCCTGGGAAAACAGTTCGGTCAGGTAACTGAGAGTAGCGAAAAATGAGGGTTTGGTTGTGTGACATTGGTTGCCTGACATTATTAATAGAGCATATACTTCCAGAGTATTTATGCAGTTATTTTTTTAGATAGGAAGCTAGAGCCCTATTGTCCTTTTATAGAGACATTGCCCAAATGGAGGCACTACAATAGCTTCCTTTGTTGAATTCTAAAATAAACAAATGAATGCAGTGTCGTCGTCATTTTAGGCGTCATGGGTGAGTAGATATTAGGACTCTATCTAACATTACCTAACTATTGGGCCATTGCAATTTTCATCCATGACCCCCTGTGGATGGACATCCAGGCAGATATCTGTAGGAGGAATCACTGGGTACGATGTGGATGATTAAAATTGCAATCTCTGCTGGTTGTGGGTGTGTGGGGTGGTGTGTATGTAGCTGGAGGGGCCGCCCTTTATGGAAAAGCTTAGATATGTCGCCCTTTATGGAACGCTGCAATGACTTCTCTATCAAAAATCACATAGGGATGTCACTGTTCCATCATAAAGGGCGACGTTCGTTCCGTAAAAGGGCGACCTCTCATCCATAGCTAAAATCTAAAAAAAAATGTTGTTCCCACTAATAAAGGGAACTTACATATGTTTGATCTTCGGAAGGAAGATCATAATTACCGATGTTTATACTGCCATCGAAAGAGATGGAACTGAGAAACAAATGAGCTTCTCGAAGTCGTTTTGATTTGTACTTTCCTTTCAAGTCTTCGAGCGCACTTGCCGCCATGGCCATGCCATTTCGCAGAAATCCATAGACTGGATGGAATGTTGTGTTATAGAGTAGCGAGACTATACCGTAATGCCGATTAAACGCCCCCTTCGAATAAGCCCCCTCTTTTCGCACAAATTTCAATAAGCGCC
>JAULBZ010000907.1:5403-25580 GCA_032360805.1 Neoturris breviconis | reverse complement strand
CTCAGTTCGAATCTACTGATGCTTATAAAAAAAGTGTATTTCATGAAGCATCAGCCCTAGGCTCTCAGAGCTCTGAAAAGCCTAGGCCTAAAAGGGTTAAACGTGTCTCTAATTAAGCATCACTTAAGCATTATTTGAGCAATAAAACTTTAAATCTTTAACCATCATAAGGCTCAGTTCGAATCTACTGATGCTTATAAAAAAAAGTGTATTTCATGAAGATATCATCAGCCGGTCAAATGTTACCATAAATCTGCCCTCCAGTGTTTGTCAGGCTTAACATGTCCAGTCTTACCAATTATACCTAATTTCAACATTAATGCAAAACAATGTAGTCAATGTAGTCAGGGATATTATGTTCTTCCCTTACAAATTGTGTCAATCTATAGTTAGTTAGACGTCATGTGAAATTTATTTTAGTAACAATCATAAATCATTAACCCTGACGTCATTGATAATGACAAGTTATTTTCAAATTGTTTTGATTGTTTTGAAACAAACATTTACTTTGCTTGTTTGAAGAAACACTCCCTTAGAATGAAATTGTTTTCAAGAAGTGCTTTACTTGGCCAAAAGTCTCTTTGAATAAACGGGTCTACGAATGCAAGGTCAAAAGGTTCTGCCTCTTATTCTTCAAAGATATGAATCTAGTTCTGTTGAAGAGTATTCATACATCATAAAAATGCCTTGCTGAGCAAGCACAGGCCTTAGTAGTCAACTTTTTATTAACATTTTAGTGCAGTACCAAAAGCTTGAGTTTCTTAATACACCGTTATAAAAATAATATGTCAATAATAGAAAATAAACTGATAAAAAAGATAATTTTGAAATTCACTCACCATATTGGGAGTAAAACTATAAAGTTTCTTGAGATTTCACATGTTCTACAATCTTGGTCATAAATACTTGAGGTAAAGTGAAATTCTTGGGAAATTATGGAATTTCTATATTGACAAAAAGTTCTGATTAGCAAGACAAATTTATTCGAATAGTCCGGGTGCTGAGAACAACAAAACTTGCCGAGTTTTTAAGAAGACCTAAGATCGTAAGTCCTAGTGGACTCGATAAAACTCCAAGATCAATTCCTATGGACCTGTGGTCGCTTTGCACGTTTATATCTTACTTTTGGTATCGAGGATTTCCAAAATCCCCAAATTCCCAAAAAGTCTCATAATGTTGGTGATGAAAAAAGTTCCAAAAATTAATAAGCGTCCCCTCCCCGTTTATTTGATACCGCAGGGTATATAGTACTAAGTTTCCTATAAACGGGTTTCATATAAAAGCGTGTATCTGATACCATATATGTTAAGAAGAGGTTGTTAACCCGATATCATGTGGCTGCTAGATTATTATTACGAGCCTCAAAATCTACGTTAATTTTGCAATCCAACAAAGACGCTTTTAGTCTAACGATTCAAAATATATGACTTTTACGTAACAAACGAAGTCCAGCGCTTGTAGTCTCGATTTAAAATATTTAACTTTTACGTAACAAAGTTTTTGGAGTAGAAAATGTCAAAAAAGTTCCCCCGCTTATTTGATACAGCAGTGTAGTTGATGTTGATTTTACATAACATGGTCTTAAGCATTTATGGCGTCATTTTATAAGAAGGGAATGTGTTCTTTGAAGAACGACTAGGGATGTATACCAATTGTTTCTATCCATGTTTGTTTATTATGGGTCTAGCACTCTCTCGTGGTGCTTAATTGTAGGGGGAGGGATAAGTTTCTGTTTTGGTAAATTAGGTTCGGATTTTTATATATCTTGTATCGCCAATCGATGCCCGAGAGTACAGGCCTTATTCGTTTACCCATTCAGTGCGATATATCTGAAGAAATAATTTTCTATAGATGAAAGTCTTGATAGTTTCACTTGTGTTGGAAAGCCTTTATAATTCCATTTGGGTTGGCCCTAAAGCATAAGTAGATAGCTTTATTCTTCAACATTTTTTTGTCTCCTACAAAAGCATTTTTAACATTATTAATTATAGCATTCCGTTTCACCAATATGGATATTCTTTATTGAGTTCCATGCGTACCAAGTTAGTGTTCTGGGATTATCATATATTCCGTCTACCTATCTATATTTTCAATTGGAAGTCATATTTCAGTTTTATCTAAGTTTATCTGCAGTCTAAATTCTTGAAAAATTTGATACAACATCTTGATTTTTCTATCCAAAGTTTTCTGGGTATATATACTCATCTGTACATTAATTAACCTTATTTGGTATGGACTTTTTTGACCATTGAAAGTATGGGGGAGGGGGGCTTAGGCTATCTCACTAAGATCTAAGGAACCACAAGTGCTACATCAGGTAATGCTTGTAAACGAAAAAATAAAAAAAAATAAAAACCGTCACGTGACTTTTTGATGACGTTACAAATCAGGTAACATTCTCAAAAACAAAACGTTTTTTAGATTAGAAAAATTAGAAGACATGGTCACTACAACTGAAGATATTGGCTACTATCCAAAACCACCTCTCAAAATCTGATCACAATGGCAACTCTAGTAATAGAAAATTCCTAATAAATCCATAAATTTTAAAGATATTGACTTTACCATATTCATGCCGGGGGGAGGGGGGATATCTATATGTTCTGAAACTTTGACAGTGTTATTATTTTTCTTTTTTCGAACCACGATCGTTTTTGGGGGCGGTAAAAAAATTGATTATTTTTTTTACTCATTTTTGCAAATTTTTGTATTTTTGGCCTGAAGAATAATTGAAATATATGGATATGCCCTTAGGACGCAAAAAACATCCGGTTATTTTCTTCCTATTGAATGAGCCGCGGGTCATTATGCCACCCTCATCCCAAATATGGTTAAGAAGAAATAATAAATTATTTAAATAATCAATATGTTAAATTTACACGTTGAATAATTCCATTATCGCTCTATTGTACACATGCAAGGTACAATCTATATTAAATAACATCACATTCCCTACTTACTTACGCTTTACTCCAGAATCGTTACTATCTATATATCTGATTTTGTTGATTTGTACATTGTCTTCATGATATCTGTGCAGTCATTACGCTCAATGCGATCACGTGTGTTCCGGAATAACAATTCAACGGGACATGTATATAATTTTTTTGTAAATAAGCTGAATGCATCCTTTTCCTAGCTGGAAATCAAACTGCAACGTGGTAAGCATAAAATAATGATAGTCACGTTGTGTGTTTCCAGGAATGTTTTTCCTCCAGATCATTTGGATATGGCCATTGAACATGTCCTGGAATTTTGCTATTTTCAGAATTTCACTTTCGATATCAATAGATGCTGTATTTGACGTGGGACTTTTGATTGTATCTATCTGAAGCTTAATACTATAGTTGATATGCTATAACTAGAAATTTGATGAGTTTTCCTATAATTTATTTTTGATCAATATGATATTCATTATTGATAGCTAGGGATAATTCTTCTTAGTGCTCACATTTTTGACAAGTGGCATAAAAAATATCCTTCGTTTTTGCTCGAAAACGTTTTTTTCGCTTTGTTAAAGCTGCCATCCAATTATTTTACCACAAAACCTGCTTCGCCTTGATGACGCCATCATGCTAAAATGCTAATTATGTCTTGACTTATTTTTTTTATAAAGTTTTAACATTAAAGCACATATTTATGGTTGGGGTATAATGTGCATTCCCTAGCCTAACGTGTCTAAAACAAAATTCATTGTAGCTATCCAATTTCTCATATTTTTTAATTTTTCTTACATACCGGATAGAAATTGTTGTGTGTTGCTTACTTAAGACTGTTGTCGTGATATATTAAGTGAGTTGCTACGAGAAAGAAAAAAAATACGTCTGGAGAATGCTGCTGTGTCTATGATATAATATCTTTAACCTATCTAGCATAACTCGTAAATTAATTTCAATTATGCAATAGATTCACAAATACATGAAAACGAAGTGTTACCTGCTCAAAGTAGAACTTGTTGAAATGCAATAACTTTAAGCTTTGAGTAGTCAAACGCCTCGTTTTAATGTTGTGAATAGGTCTATATGTTCTTTGGAAATGCGGCTACATTTGATTTGTTGCATGTGGTTTAATCCGCTTAATATCAGAATAACGTTTTAACTCTCTTATGGAAGACGTGAAATAAACTATTTACGCCTTGAATCCAGTTGTGGGGAAGGGGAACGTTGTTCTAAACATGCATGTAGTTGTGCTCTCTGAAACGGAATTCTACGCTGAACAAAGTCGAAATAGAAACTATACGTCCTAAAAACATCGTTCTCGAGGTAAAGGCCACGTGACTGCATGATGTCGTCACGTGCCAAATATCAAAAGGTGAATTCATGTAAACAGTTCTGTATTTACATTCTCTGGAACGGAACGGTTACGTTGAACAAAGTTGAAATAGGAAACTATATCTTCTAAATGCACCGTTCGCAAGGTAGAAGCGATAAAGCGAGGCATGGTCAAAATTATAACTATTCAAATATCAAAGTTAATTCATAACTCTCAATTCTAAATCAGAATCATTCATTGTTTGGTCCGTCACCTTAGTAACAGACTATGAATTAAATAAAGTACTCTACTACGAGTGCTTTCTCAGCTCCGATTATAATGCACCAATTTGAATTTATCCTATTGGATTCATATATGTTACTTCTATATAACCAATATAATGATGTATTTTATTTATTGACTTCAAGAAAATCTACTCAATACATCGTGTTAAAACGATGACGATTTTACATGCGTACGACATCTTAAAAATAATTAGTGACATCTATTTAAATACTATACACATGAACTGTGGCGAAGATACTGTTTCCGGACCGAGAATATATTCCTACACCTATACTAGCCGGCGTTCTTCAAGCAGTAACACTAGCTCCTTACTTATTCGTAATAAGTTTGCATTATGCAGTGAGAACAGCATTAACTGGTGATAAACAACGACCAAGGCCGAGTCGCCGCAGAAGAGTAACTTCTTTGACAATTACCGACATCGATTTTTTTTGACGATGTAGCTCTATTAGCTTGCGGAATTGTTCAATCCTAAAAACTTCTACATCGCTTTGAACAAAATATCGTAAAAATAAGTGTAAAAATTAATGCTGAGTGTGCACCGCCAGACCATCACAAATGACGTCATTGACATAGTTGATGGTTTTAATTGTGTAGTATCATATATTATGACTTCTGAGCTTGACATTATAACCCTATTATGTATGGGGGAGAGGGATCAAAACTGCCCCTTTAATTGAACTTTTTACGATATATCCTGAACAACAAATCAAACGAACTTGCGCTTTAGTGACTTTTAATATTTTTTTACTAGGAACATTTCGGTGTAATGACGATTGAAAATATTATGCAGAAGGTGTGCTATCAGTGCTCTCCTCCAGAGAGGTGTATATGAAATTTAGCACATATATCCTTTGTCTGTCGATATAAGATTTTATTAAATGATCTATTGTTTCAATATTGTTCAGTCATTGTTAATTTATTGTTCCCCTCCTCAGTTTTTTTAGGAAATCTTCTTATTGCTCTCCTCCACAGTTGTTTTTTGATAATTACTTTTTTTTTTAATTTTGATACCTCTGGCACCCCATATCACTATAGATAATCTGTTATTTCATTCATTTTGATAGTAAAAAACTAAGCAGGGTTTACTAAGTGTCAAATAATTGTTTCTGTTTTGCCCCCCCCCCCCTTCCATATATTGAACGTACATAAAAAAGACCATATATAATAGGGTTAACATCAGAAATGTTCAAATATGAAAAGCTTTTAATAGACTTAAACACATGTGGACATCTGTATTGCGTAGGGATATTATGGAAAGATCACTGCGGACTGCCATCGAACTTGTCCATTTATATCGCAGCGAAACATGGATCCTGAAGGTTAGAAAAACAATTGGATAGATTTTACACTAGCCTATTGCGTGTTTAATGTGTTTACTAAAACTTTGTTCCAGAAGTTGCCACCTATAAGTTAAACACGTAGCTAAACACGAAGTTAAACACGAAGTTAAACACGAAGTTAAACACGAAGTTAAACACCAAGTTAAACACCAAGTTAAACACCAAGTTAAACACGAAGTTAGACACAAAGTTTAACACAAAGTTTGACACGAAGTTTGACACGAGGTTTGACACGAAGCTAGACACGAAGTTGGACACGAAGTTAAACATGAAGTAGGCAATAACATCTATCACGTGGCATCATTATTAGTTTTTTAGAGTACAAATACAAACATATTTAGAAATAATTCCCCTGTGATATTTAACACTTGACCAAATGAAGTAGTCATCACGTGGCCTCTAGCTCGAGAACGGTGCTTTTAGAAGGTATCTAACTTAACTTTGTTTAGCGTAAATTCCCGATATTTGGCAGGTGATCATATGACGTCATTCCGTCACATGACTTTTAGGAAGCGGGTTTAACTCAAAATCTGAATTTAAGTGACAGATACATAATCAGACATTATAAAGTAGATTAGGAAATTTGTTTAGTTTGTTCGGGTTTTTGACCTCCCTAAATCCCACTGTAGATTTTACACACAATGCCCAGCAGGTACACTTGCCAAACGACTTTTACTGTCACCATTGATTTGTTTTCTGTCCGAAGAATCACTAAAATCTGGCTCCGAAAGATAGTAAATTTAAGAAAATTTAGTCTTACTGCAAAAGCAACTTTTGTGGAACACAACAAATAAAATGTTGATTTTATCCGTCCAAAAAATGGTGTGAAAGCCTGCCGGATACGGAACCTTATATCTCCCGTATGCATAATTTATAACCAATAATTTGTTAATGGCTACCGCACATATTTCCGGGTAGCTCTGTATGCAATCCGTATGAGGCGATAATCTTTTGTACTATGAGATTATTTATTTAACACATCAACTTATACAGATGAATAACAACAAATATGAAATAGGCCGGCGTTAAGGACTATTCTTAATTACTTACTTTTCTTGAGTGGATCCCTCTCACGAGTATATATTCGTTAAAGATACAAATCTTTAGAGGTCAGATAAGTCAAAAATAAACTTATTCATTTTACGAACTGTTATTTCCAGGTTTTCTTCATCCTCATTGGTTCCTATTGAATATCACGTGATTAAAAATAAAAGCAAATATGGCGGAACTCACGCAACAACAATCTTATGAATTGTACAGTGGGTTTGTGTCGTCTTCATAATCACTTGAGAAAACAATGAATATCAGGTGTAAACCGAGTTTTAACAAACCACTCCATCATAGTGGCTACTATCAAAAAAGCCCGCTAAATTCTGATGGTAATGAAATTTCGATATGCAATAACACCCAAAAGATGTGTTATAGGAACGTGAGGATATAAAGTATAGAGCGAAGAGGGTATAACGTGATCATTTAAGCAATTAAATTTTCTATCAAAAAGAAGAAGAACTTTAGCATCAACTACCAATAAGAATACTTTCAAAATTATTTTTTAAGGAAAAAGTAGGGAAGACGCTACCTGGAGGCAACTTCTTGTGACTTGTTATATAACTAATGCGAAGAATTTTGTAAACATAAGTACAAATGCTTGTTTGTGTTAATCAACCTACCATGAATTCATACTGGATACCTACTCCTCCACCAATAATACAAAATGATTTAACAATAAGTACTACCTCCCAACCACAACAACATCAGTATCAACAACAACACCATCACCAACAACAACAACAACAACAACAACAAGAATCTAACATGTGGAGTTCAAATATCCCAACACAGCAGTCGTACAGTTGGAATGAACCAGTGTCATACTCCCAGTCTTATCCACCATATATACAACAACAAAGTAGCATAAGGACACCTTCAACGCATATTGTTAGACCATTAAGTCATTATCCGGACATTGATGCATATCCTTATTCCAATCATTGGCTGAGTCACTCGAAAGTGGAATCACCATCATGGTCAGTATCAAATCAATCAAGTTATAGCTTACCTTCAAGGAGTTATTTATCTCACTATCCAGCCACAGGCCGAGTTGCTACGAACGTGAATTGTCGTCTCAGAGCTAGAGACGATTATGAATGTAATAGAACTAGATTTCCTTACTCAACTAAAAAAGGTGCATCGCATTCGCAGTTAAGATTAGGTGAGGGTGAACATTCTCCAGAGATTCCAGAACTTTTAAGCACAAAGGTAGAAGGTTTAATTCTGCCACAGCAATTGGAAACTAGTTTTCCGAAACAGTCACTTCAAAAAATGTCAACAATAACTAACATCGAAATAGACACTGGAAACGAAGAAGAAGGAATGGAAGACAATATAAATGAAGATGAAGAACTAACGGAAAGGGATGATGACGAAGATAAAATTGAAAAGTTAAATGTTATCAAGGTAGATAAGGACAACGAGGAAAAAACGCACCAAGAAGAAAAAAAAGGTATGAACTTGTTTTCCTTTATTTTTCTTTAGCGTTGTTTCTAGCATCTACTATCTACAACAATGCGTGGTTAAGGTTTATACTTGGCTATTTAGAGAATAGCTCATTTTAATTTTATCTTGCTCTGTCAAGAGTAACAAGGTAAATTTAAGTAAAACTCAGACAAGGGTTTAAATCTTACTTAGTGAGTGCACCTTCACGATGCACCTGATATCTTTCATCTGTAATATACAATGTAGTCGCATTGTAAAGAAATTTCATTATCAAAATCATATTTGTGGAGAATTAACGCTACATTTTATTAATGCGAATTTGCAAAAGATAATCTAAATTAATTGCGAAATTTATCTTTATTTTTGTGCCATTCAATTCCAAAGACGTAAAACATTGTTTATAAAGCTATCCCATTTACCTTTGACAGGTATTGTTTTGTAATAGTATTCTGTTGTAGTTGTTATTGTTGTTGAAATTGCATCGATCGATTTTCTTGAGTTTTTTCTTCATTTGGCTAAATAACCGGTATAATGAGAAGTAAGTTTTTCTATTACCATATTTCATATTGCTAAGAAAAACCAATGCGCGGAAAGGCAATATGTTAACAAGCTTGTCATTAAGTGGTTTCTTTGGTACAAACAGTCCGATACCGTGCAAGATCATTCAATGTTCTCTGTTCTCTGTAAATTTTGAGACGTTCCGTTTTGATGAAGTCGGTAATTTAAAGTTAATATTTAATAATAACTAGATTTAAGCCCCCCGCAAATTGTGGGGATCACATTTTATTTTTTGTTTACTCTCAAGTACTTTCTTATCAAATCTAAAATGTCAATTCTTGCTATTCTTGTAAGCTCTCTATGGAATCACAAATGTAACCTTCGCTCAACGGACCTTGTTATCCTCTTCTCCCCCTCCCTGTACATGATAATTTATTTCCTATACAAATATCTGGTCTGCATAATAGACATTTTGGAAATTTTACAAACCAAAATCTTTGTGGAAGCAAGTATGTGCTGGTGACCAAACTTCGTCGATGTAGCATCACTACTTCAGGATTTAGAGCCAAATAACTTTTTCCAGGCACCTGGGTACTTTATGACGTCACAAAAGGGCAAACTTGGGCCAGAGAGGGCCCAAATGTGACCTGGAACCTTACCTTTTTGCGACAGTTACAACCTTTGGGTCATTTTCAGGTCCTGTTAAAAATGCTAGGCCAAAAAACCGTCAAGCGGTGTCGAAATGCCTGCGCGAACAGACAAACATCCATCCTGACAGAAATCCACAGTTCGGTATTAATATAAGAGATAATAATATATATATTTACAGTTCCGAATGAATATCAGCAGATATTGAGGCGTTAATAATCTTGTAGACCATTGCTTTATTTTTACAAAGTAGCCAATAAATCGCTAGCTTTTTCACATATGTTCTTCGTTACAACGTTTAAGTCTATCTCAAAACATATTTTTCTAAATACATCTGTTTTGGTCAAAAAGAAATTACATGTGATGAAATTCAACAAAAAGTAAAACTACAATTGTTGATGTAATGAAGATCTCAAAACATTGAGACGAAAATCGACATTTTTTTAAATTTTATAGAAATTCTGTACGAAGATATATGTTAGAATGTATCATAGATACCAGTTATATAGTTTCTTTGGTACGAAGATATATTGTACAGTATATTATATAGAGACCAGTTATATAGTTTCTTCGGTACGAAGATATATGGAACAATGTATTATAGAGACCAGTTATATGGTTTATTCGGTACGAAGATATATTGTAGAGTATATTATAGAGACAGACCAGTTATATAGTTTCTTCGGTACCAAGATATATGGTAGAGTGTATTATAGAGACCAGTTACATAGTTTCTTTGGTACGAAGATATATGGAACAATGTATTATAGAGACCAGTTATATAGTTTATTCGGTACGAAGATATATGGTAGAGTATATTATAGAGACCAGTTATATAGTTTCTTTGGTACGAAGATATATGGTAGAGTATATTATAGAGACCAGTTACATAGTTTCTTTGGTACGAAGATATATGATAGAATGTATTATAAAGACCAGTTATATAGATTCTTTGGTACGAAGATATATGGTAGAATGTATTATAGAGACCGGTTATATAGTTTCTTTGATACGAAGATATATGGCAGAATGTATTATAAAGACCAGTTATATAGTTTCTTCGGTACGAAGATATATGGTAGAACGTATTATAGAGACCAAATTTCAACTACGTGTAACAAATATCAAGTACGCGTAACATATTGCAGAGAAGATTGAGTGAACGTTCGTAGCTAAGAAACAATCCACTGCAAGATTATTTGACATGACATATTAGTTAGTTTTAAGACGAGCTTTTATGGGACGTTTATAAGCTATATCGAACTCGTCAGCAATCTTTCGACCATCGACTTGGCCTTGCATTAGACAAGTCTGCATAAAGTTCAATAATTAAATCGAGGACTCGACCTTGCAATTGACGAGTCAGCTTCAAGTTCAAAGAATTTCTCGAGGACTTGACCTTACATTTGACGAGTTGTGCTTCCAGTTCAAAGATTAGATCGAGACTTCGATGACCATCGATGACTCCACCTTGCAATCGACAAGTCTACTTCAAGTTCAATATATCTATCGAGAACTCGACCTTGCAATCGACGAGTCTGGTTCAACTTCAAAGTACAGTGAGCTTGCTAAGAATAGTGAAAATGATCCATCTTCTTATGGAAACAGCCAGACAACTCTCTTTTAAGTATTTTGGCTGGAACGTCACTCCTCCCCTGTTATTATAATTATATTATAATTATAGCAGAAAAAATACAGTTTTTTACTGGTCAGTTCCTTTTATTACGACCCCTCTCGTTTATGCTATTTCGTTGGTGTTCCAGCCCACCCCTGCTTTTACGACCCACTCCCGTTTATGCTTTTCTCTGGTACTCCAGCCCACCGCCTGCTATTACAAGTACCCCTACAATTAGACACAGGAGAGTATCGATGAAAAATCCGTCTGAGAAAAGTAACTTTTAAAAGAAAATGTTTGCTTAGTCACCAGGTCATGAAATTTTTCCCGACGAATTTATCCGAAACATAAAAAAATTGTTATTTTTCCAGTCATGTGATTTTCTACCATGAAATGTCAGACAATCCTATCTCGCTCTCCTTTGTCAAAAATTGATTTTTTTATGTTAAGACTTTCTTTTTCTTTGAAACCTTTCCAGACAAAACTTTTTCAATGAAGTCTTTGCAATTCATAGTTATTCATGAGCTAGTGTGTTGTTAGTCGTCTACCATATTTATCTGTTCACGACGCTATTTTTTGCGTGATGTTTTAAGAACTTAAAGAAACTATAAGGAGAAAGGAAAGTCCACATACACACAATTGGAACTGTTTTGTTTTTTACACGTATTAACTCAACCAAGTCACACGTCCTATGAAAAATTAGGAGAGAAAATTGATGTTTTTGTAAAGAAAGAGAACCCTGTTAAACTCGATGGGTCATATCTACCATGATTAGAAAATTATAGTTACATTGGAACTTTTCTAGGAATATATAGCCTCTGAAGTCCGAGCTCCGACTCGAGCTCCGACTCGAGCTCCGACTCGAGCTCCGACTCTAGTTCTAACTCGTGTCGGTTAAAGTGTCAACTCGTCGATTGC
Organism: Neoturris breviconis; assembly: GCA_032360805.1. Lineage (NCBI taxonomy): Eukaryota > Metazoa > Cnidaria > Hydrozoa > Anthoathecata > Pandeidae > Neoturris > Neoturris breviconis. The sequence continues at coordinate 13,505 of JAULBZ010000907.1, read as the reverse complement.
AAGGTCGAGTCATCGGTCCATAAGTAGACTCGTCGAATGCAAAGATCGACGACGAATTTGAGGCGTCGATTTTGACACCAATACTTCATAGACGTCCTTAAAGGCGTACATGTTATTGGTGTGATATAGTACAATAGTGATTTGTGACGTTCCCTCATGCGTTTATATTATTGGCGTGGTAGTTCAATGTTAATTTAAGAGAAGAGTGCCAACCATCTGGCAAGCAGTTGACAATTGTAGTTTCCCTGTAGGCAATGACTTGTTCAAGGTCAGCAATAAAGGCACTAGAATATCTATCTACTTTACTGCAGACTTTGAACGTAGTGTTATTCTAGCGTATTCACCTCTGACAAGTGTTTGTACACTGGTTTATATCCAATTGGTGACGACTTGAACGAATTCCGACACTACCGAATACTATAGCTATATAATGGTACATAGTCTGCTTGTAAAGTTTTACTGACTATATTTGGGGCTTTTTCAATAATATAATTTGTTAGATCTACACGATAGCCGATTCGTAAAAAGAGGTACATATATATGGATCACTTATTCCGTATAACAACAAAGAGCTTGGTACCGAGGTGGTATCTTCTAGATTTCATTGATACATCTATCATCTGCGTCTTTTAAATGTCTATTAATAAATCTTAATCGTATTTAATCCACACAAGCTACCGAAAAATAGATATTCTCATTCAAATATATGTCTGCAAGTTATTTGCCTACTAAATGCTCCAAATTATTTTTATCTTGGCGACTTGCAGAAGAATAAATCGAATAAATGTAACGGCTAATATAAAGGTCGCTTTCCATTTCAGAAAAATTTTGCAGAACAGAAACGGGACGTTTACATTGGTTGAAAGTGACGTCACCTTTTAAGTAAAAAAGTGTACTATTTGAGAAATCAATTAGAACGTAAAGAAGAAATTGAATGAAAGAAACAAGAGACGGGAATCCGTTGCTACTCGAACGTCAGCCAAAATAAGTAGGATGATGAGTCGAAACGTTTTTTTCGTTTTTAAATACTATGTTCGCTTGATAATATAATTTCCTGTTTGGATCAAAACCAGACGTTAATTTCCTTTACTCGAAAAGTTCCAGGCGAAAGCTAGTACAATCCTACCACACAGTGTTTATCAACGTCGGAAAGACGTAATTTTGTCATCGCGACGTCGCTTGCCCGCGGTGATTACGTACATTGTTTACTGAATGGTTTTCATTTAGTTTTTAACCGCTAGATATAAAATTCCTTTCAAAAATAGTATTTTGGTTGATTAGAAGGAGCTATGATATGTCATGAATAGTGTTTATGTCATCGAGCTAACGATTGATTTATTTCTTTAGTATGGAATGGAGATCGCAGGATCGTTGATGTAGCTACTATTCATCACTAAAAAACGTGCTCTCAAAGTGTTCTGTCATCCATTCTTCTTGTTTTTTTCTACTTCCGTATTATGCGAAAACTTTGACCTGTTTTTTTTTTAAGGATTACTCTATCAGAAATATGCGTGCCTTTATATCATAATTTATTTGTTTTCATTATCAGAAAAATGTTTATAAGAAAAACATCAGGCTATCATCCGAAAAATAGGAACCTCATAACGATTTAAGCTTTCAAGGCTAGAATCACGTAGGATTGTATAATGGAAATATTTTAAAATTTACAAAACAAAAGGGCAGACGATATATAATCCAGCATGACATGTTTACAAATTCCTGTTGGGAAAAATTGCGAATTCAAAACTCTAACAAAGTGGGATTACAATTGGCATTTCTTTCAAATATAGAAGCTATATAGACTAGCACCGGAAACAGCAATTTTCCACATTCGAACTTCATTTTAGAAGTTATTATGTACAGAATGGAGCATTTATAACGAAAAGCTACTCTAACATTCATCTGATTACATCAGATTAATCATGCGACGGGCATGTCAGTTTTGATCTTTTACATAAACACTATTTATAGTAGATAAGGATGTTAGAGAGGCATGAAGAAGAAAAATGGATTTTATTTACAAAAGAAAGTAAAAATGTTTCCAAAGAGGTCAGATCAAAGTTAAACTTGAAAGAAACCGAAAACCACTTTTTTGATGATTTTATATATGATAGTACAAAAGAAAAATAACTACAAGAAAAATGTCTATTTTTTTGAGATGGATGAAAAAGAAAAATATTTGCTACAATTGTTATTTCTAATTACTGTCATGACTATTTGGGTACGTAAAATTAACAACAAAATCATATTTAATTGTAATCATTAGCACCGTAGTCTAAAATATTATGGGCATAATTTCGGTATTTGCGCTACTGCAGTAGCCCTTCATTTTAGTAAGTAAGACAAACCGGTCCCAAGAGCGTGGATTAGAGGCTGCAGTTTATCAAAACACCTAAAATACGATTACTACTTTAATATCTTTGGCGTAGGATCGGGATCGTAACGGGATAGAAGGTCACGTGAGCATGCGCCGATCATTGTTTTGCTTTTCTGTGAGATGGTGGGCTCGTGCTGTTCTGTATCAACCAATCAAATTATTGTATTTTCTTTGTAAACATTCGATTCCAAAATCTCGTGTTATTATGTATCTAAGGGAAACACTGAGTCATTTCCTAGACCCAATTTATTTGAAATATTATATTTCTATTTTGGGACTTTTCATACAATTTATCCAAGATAAAGATTGGTAATTAGGGATAATTTCCTCCTAGCAATTTGTAAAAAACAAAGTCGATTTTTTTTCTTATTATTTTTGCCTGAACTTTCTGGAAAGTTTCAATACTATAGCATGGTTCCATCATGGTTGTTGGATAAAATTTCCCCTTGGTCTTACAGAGCCCCCAAAAGGCCCGGTCTGAATAAGGTTAACCTAACTTGTGTTTTGATAATGCTTGCAGCATATAAAACTTGGCCAAGTTACTTGAAATCATGAAATAAATGTTTCTACCAAGTTTGGCCACATGAAGAATCCGTTTTCAACGAAACAACAAGACATTACTTATCTAAAACTGAAAACAAAATTAGAAAAGCTTTTTATGAAACTCTTTTCCTTTTTACCCCATTAAATATAAATATATCCTGAACAACAAATCGAACAAACTTCTCCTATGGTGACTTTTAATATTATTTTACTGGGAAAATTTCGGTGCAATGACAATCGAAAATATTATGCAGAAGGTGTGCTGTCAGTGCTCTTCCCCAGAGAGATAAAAAATCTTCGATTATTTTCACATATATGTTTTTGAATAATCTATTGTTTTGATATTGTTCAGTCCATATCATATGAGCTCTCCTCCACAGTTTTTTTAGGAAATCTTCTAATTGCTCTCCTCCACAGTTGTTTTTTGACAACTTTTTTTATTAATTTTGATACTTCTGGCATTCCATAGTACTATAGATAATCGGTTATTTCATTCATTTGGATAGTAAGGTTTACTAAGTGTCAAATAATTGTGTCTATTTTACAGAAATACTAATTTCGACTGAAGCTGAATATAAAAGTTTCGAAGAAAATATTGTCAATTTTAGCGCGCTATAGTAGGCTAATAGCATTGTAGCATGATTCTATCTTGGGAAATCCAAACGAGGTGGGGGAGGGGGAGTTTTGCCCTCCCACCCCATATATTCAACGTACATAAAAAAGTCCACATATAATAGGATTAATGTCAATTCTTAGAAAATATGTTTTTCTTTTGATGCCATATATTCAGTAGGAATTGAATTTCCCGATCCCGTTCTGGCAATCCTATCCCGTTCCGTTCCCATCCCGTTCCGATCCCGCGAAAAACGTTTGTTTACCTATTTACCTTAAGATCATGAGTCTTGCTTTGTGTACCCATTTAGTAACATGAAGCTTGGCACATGTCAACTCTAATACAATAGAAGCATTTCTGCATGATTACCTTTTTTGCTGACGTCATTACTTTTTGTATTATGTCATCCTGAATATTTGTTAAAACTGTTATATTTAGGCGATCAATTCTGATTGGACTTTTATTATTCGAAAATATTGGGAAATTTCTTTTATCTTATGTTAAAGGTTTTTGATGCAAAAAAAATAAATAAAAATTATTGCAGGTTGAATAGAGTTAATTCTATAATCCCCGTATGAAATTTATTAATACTTCGCTTCTTGTAGCAGCTCAATGAAGTTTAAACTTTCTTAGTTAACATTCTACAACCCCTCACATAAATTATGACACATTTTTAAATTTTAGCAAGCAATACACATCACAAAGAAAACGCAATTGCTGTTACCATAGTAACCTGTTACCATAGTAACCAATTGTTCGGCAATGCGGATAATGTCTGCAAAAATAGCTGACATCAGCATTATTTTAGTGATTTGTTATTAACCAGTGATAGTACTGACGCATCAAACCATTTTATACTTATCAAACTTAAGATTTTTCATGAGAATTGTACAATTGTTTATTATGCTGACGTCATAAATGTCTTTTTGTGTCGAAACGTTTAGAATAGGATAAAGTACTGCTAAACCAATTTGTCAAACATGAATTATGGAAGGTGGGGCACATTAAATTTTCGTAGGAAAAAATTCTGGAAGCCATTAGGTTTTTAAGGCTCAATAGCAAGCAAGACCAAACATTTGTAAAATATTGTGGAATTTAGCTGCCGTGTTAATCTTGGTTTTCTGTATTTTGGACGAAAATAAAAGATTCAAACAATCTTGGACAAAAAACATTACAGACAATGCGAAAGATATGAAAGATCTGCACCTACGATCCTAAGTTCTAAATCTCAAATGTTCACGATAATCCCTAACGTTAATCGATCAAACTTCCTTTGATCGTTTTACAGCCTTTTATTTCGCTTATTGTGTTAAAGATTTGTCCAAAATCTCAAACGTCCTATAATTCATACTAAAGTTTTAAGTGGTTAGATTCATTTCATAACAAAGAACAAAGTTGACTTTTCAATATTCTATGACTAGTCCTTCAATCTTAACAGATTTCTACTTCTCTGATAACAGGAAAGGTTATTACAGTATATTTTACAAACTGCGTACCATTTCACAAAGTTCGTATTGTTTTGTTTTTAATAGTCCGAATATAAACGAACTGCTGATAGCATTAATAGTCCGGATATAAACGAACTGCTGATAGCTTTGAATGATTGCCTTGTTGATGCCACTGAGTCATGTCGTGCGTGAAAAGTGCATTGACATATATGGAGCTATACAGGTTCGTATACTATAATCATTTGCGTTGTGGGCATGTGTGAATGATCTTCTATGCAGAGTCATAACTGATCTGTTTCTTGAACTTATATTGCGATTTATTATTTAGAAGTACCTTGGCAACAGAAACAGCCTGGAAACCACCGTAAGAGAATGACTTATTCTCGATTTCAAACACTAGAACTAGAAAAAGAATTTTTGTTTAGTCAATATCTGACCCGTGAAAGGAGAAGAGAACTGTCTTCCATATTAGATCTAACTGAAAGACAAATCAAAATATGGTATCAAAATAGACGAATGAAAGCGAAAAAAGAGAACAAAAGGAAATTCCAATGAAACAATGAAATCAACAGAAAATTGCAATGAACCAATGCAAATAGAGAGAATCGAATAGTCGAGTGAACCAAAGAAAGACAAGAGAGCACGAGACTTATAATTAAGCATAAGATTGGATTAGCATGTAAAACTACCGTATTTGGTTCCGTGTAATCTATACATGGAAATACCAGTCCATATAACATTGTATTGTGTGTATTTCATATATGGAAATACTATATAAAGTTATTTATATTCCATATAAAGGAATACCAGTCTACATAAGGGTTACGTGTATTCCATATAAGAATATACCAGTCTATAAAAGGTTACGAGTATTCCATATAGGAAATACCACAGTGTACATAAGGTTATGTGAATTCCATATGAGGAAATACCAGTCGATATAATTTTAGGTATAATCCAAAATAGCAAATTTAATACGTCATCACCTTAGACTGTATTGTGTTGTACGTCATTACCTTAGACTTTATTGTGTTGTACGTCATAACCTTAGACTGTATTGTGTTGTACGTCATTACCTTAGACTGTATTGGGTTGTGCGTCATTACCTTAGACTGTATTGGGTTGTACGTCATTACCTTAGACTGTATTGGGTTTTACGTCATTACCTTAGACTGTATTGGATTTTACGTCATTACCTTAGACTGTATTGGGTTGTGCGTCATTACCTTAGACTGTATTGGGTTGTGCGTCATTACCTTAGACTGTATTGGGTTGTGCGTCATTACCTTAGGCTGTATTGGGTTGTGCGTCATTACCTTAGACTGTATTGGGTTTTACGTCATTACCTTAGACTGTATTGGGTTGACATCATTGGATAATCATATATGTACTTGGCGTAAATTTTGACTAACAAAATCAAAATGTAAAAACGATATATACAATAAATATGTGAATAACATATGATCTAACTATATATAAATGCTCAAATCTTTATTGAAATCTAAAAAAAGTCCTAGGCATACTATATACCTTAACTTGCAGCCGGCAAATTTTTAGGAGAGTACGGATGGGTTTATGTGGCAGTCTCTTTCGAATGCTTTTAGAGATACAAAAGGTTTTGTGGTTTAAGAATATAGGCACATTCTAAAGCTGGTCAAATGAATTGTTTTGGACAAAGTAGACATTTATCTACGTTATTTAACCCTATATATTCTGGGGGTGGGGGATCCGCCCTTCCCTCTACCACATTCTTTATAGTAACTTCTGAACCACGAAAGTGATGATGGTAAAATTTAGCTAGTTATAATATATACTTATTTGACACACACGTACGAAATTTAAACATCATACCTCCATGAGACCTGAAACCACATATTTTCAAGTAGGAAATCCTATGTAAAAATTGATATCATTATTTTACCATAACTTGTGTTAAAGAACTGCTAATGCTCCTAAACTTAGTGAAGTTACTTGAAATCACAAAATACATAATTCTGATCAGTTTCGTCACGTGTCTAATCCTTTTTTCCCGACTTTTTTGATTTTTTAAAAATATTTTTTCGGAATTTCGGATTAAAATCGTGATATTTTCCAACATTTTCACTAAAAACCTTGAAACTATTTGAAATATGTTTAAATGCCTACTCAAAATTGCAAACAAAATGAAAAAGCTTTTGTAGAACCCTTTTAATCAAAAGGCACCATAATATAGTGGTTAGTACGTTCCAACTTCATCGGAGCGGCCTTATTCCCGGTGAGGTGCCATGGTTGACTCAGCCTTCCATCCATACGTGGTCGGTAAAATGAGTACCAGCATGTTTGCAAATTGAGGAGCATCAAAAAGCCCAGCATATATAGGGTTTAACTACCATTCCAAGTGCAAGGTGTTATCTGTGACCTTGTTCTTCAGACCTTCAAGATGTGAAACGAAAGATAAAAGAGAATGATATTTAATAGTAAGCGTGATAAATTAGAAATTGTTTTAGAAAAAAAATTGTTTTAGAAAAAAGAAAACATAGGGTTCTGTTTATATTTTGTAATATTAACTATGTATAAACAAACTGTAAAGTTATATAAATTATAATTGTTACTTATAGAGTTAACTGATTGTTTTATAGTTTTAACCCCATTGGGTATTCTGTATGGGGGAAGGAGGTACAAAGTGTCCCCCCCTGATATTCTTTTTATCATAACTTCTGAACAAATGGCTATTATGACTGACTAGGCTTTTTGGGACTTTTCTAAGATATTTTCCCCTCCCCTTATATCATAGTTGTTTTTGCAGTTCAAGGCCTGGAATGACTCATAATCCAACATAGATAAAGGGGGAGGGGAGCGGAATGAGATTTTTTTGTTTTTGCCACATATTATTTCTGGGACTGTAGGATCATTTTGAAGATTTTTTTTTTGTAACTAGGAATAATTTTCTTTTAGCAACCAAACCTTTGACAGGTGGTACAAATAATTTTTCAAAAAAAGAAAATCTTATTATTATTGCATAAAAAACAATGGAATGTAGCTTCAATAGGCATTATATATTTATTGTATTAAACAGGACGACAAAATCCGATATTTTAACCCTATGGGGGGGGGGGGGGGGGCACCCCAACCATATTTTTAT
>JAULBZ010000906.1:0-25581 GCA_032360805.1 Neoturris breviconis | reverse complement strand
TTTCTTCGTACCGAAGAAACCAATCCATTGCAAGCTCATTGACCTAACACACTTCTGCACAGATTCATTTTTGTTGATTTAACAAAAAAGTTGGTTTTAAAGCAAAATTTTGAAATGGTCCCTTACAGATTTGATCATAGAGCCGAAATAAAAAAAAATCCAGCCGGCAAAAACCTGTTTAAAGTCAGCAAAAAACGTTATTTGAATGTTGTTTCAGCGTTATTTTGCTGACTTTAAGCAGACTTTTGCCGGTTGGGACTTACCTACTGCTTATTAAATGGTGGGTGCTTGATAAAAGGGCATATGCCATATTTCCTTAAATAAGCGCCCTTCCTTAGATAAGCGCCTTCCTCGAAAAACGCCTTCTTGTAAATAGGTATTTTGAAATATTGAGGTGCTTGCTTATAAAAGAAAGTCGTGCAAAACACCGCGAAATTTGCCCATTCATGATATCATCGCGAAATTCAATAGGAAACTTCGAGAACTTTGTAGATTGCGAAAGTTTGTACCTACGAAATTAAGTAATACCTCTAAAGGTGGTCCTGAAAACATTATTTTTGAAGACGAATATATTCCAAAAATGGGGCCGTGTGGTGCCTAGATTAGTTTATAGTCGTTAGTAGGTTAAATCCAAAAAGCGGGAAATATATTGGGGTTGATCGAGAAATTGGAGTGCCGTAATGAAAACGAAAGTTAGTTCCCTTCTCTTTTAAGTATAAATTTGATCATAAGCAGGTCACTATTTTAAGCGAAATTTTTATAACGACGGCCTGCTAGTCTATGTGGCGCCTAGATGTGTGACCGATTATTTCAACAATTTCATGTAGCTACAGAGGAATATGCATCATTAATAATAATGAATTGTGTGAACAAGCAAAAGAATAATAATTTATTCCAGAAAAGGGGAATTCATATAAAAATAATTGGGGAAATTCTACTTTTATTTAGGGACATGAGTTATGAATTATTATTCAGATAAACACGTCATATTTAGTCGAAATAGCACAACCTTGTTCCCAGGGCGTCTTGCCTTTTCCAACACGGAAGAGCGTGTTCAAAAAGGCAAGAAGCCCTGGGAACGAGGTTGCGAAATAGCATCGGATTTTAATATATCCTCCTATGCGTTAAAACTTCATATATAAACCCTATAAGAGTCAAGAATGCCACAGTATCATTTTACCATCGCCCTAGGGATCGTCTCAAAAATAAATCTACAGAGGAGAGTACAACAATCTTGCATGGATTGGTTTCTTCGTAGTAAAGAAAGTAATCCATTGCAAGTTCGTTGACCTAACACACTTCTGTACAGATTCATTTTTATTGAATTTTGTCAATTTTAGTTGATTTGCCCCTACCATGAACGTAAAAGACGTAAAAGATGTTCATGCCTCTACCATTATCATCTATTATAAATCCAGTTATCTAGAAAAAATGAAGACATAAGAATTAGGACGTGGCATTTTATCCTACTGGCACCGAATATAGTTATCACCGATTATAAGCCTACGGGCAGTAATCTCATACCCAGGGCTTCTTGACTTTTTTTGAAAAACGACGCTTTCGAAAAGTCGAGAAGTCCTAGTTACGAGGTTGCACGAGTGGGTTAAAATATACTTCGCCTGCATATAGTAGCTAAATATCGTAGCTACTGTTAATCAAGGAAGTTAACTTCCTTGTGTTAATCGTTCATTACCTTCGGAGACGATTAACGCTTGACTATTAGCTACTAACCTAAAACGAAGAATTAAGGAGAGAATTTGAAAGCCCGATACCCGTGCTATATACACGGTAAATAGTTATACAATTTGGCTGAAAATATTTGGAAAAATCTCTCCTCCACGTGATGACTGGCAGTTATTTTAACTACTGGTTGTACGATAGACGGTTTTTTTTATGAGACTTTACGGGATTTTTACGGCATGATTTCAGTGTTTAACCCTTTATTAGTATGGTGGAGGTACCCCCGAAAATTTGTTAATTCATGGGAAGATATTAGAAGATTCAGGAGGCCAAAAGCCACAAAAGTATGATGCAGATTTTTAAAATATGTAAGAAAATAACCTCCTGAATAATAATTTTTAGTTATGTTACTTTTACAGCAAAATTTAAAAATCTAGGGGGTCTACACCATACTAATACATTGCATCATTTCATGCACGTAATATTTACAAATTGTATAAGCGTTTGCATAAATAAGTTAAATTTGGCGCGCTATATATTTCGATCTCCTTATAACACCCTACTTGTATAAGTAATTCTGTTGATAATGAATATAGACTGTCAGTCTATATTGTGAAAGTTCAATATATAGCGCATGGTTGAATGGCGACTATTTCACCATAAATACCTTGATATTCTTAGGTCAGTTGCTATGATTTTTTCGTAAGAAAAATTAGCAACTGTAGTTGTTCTAAATATCAGATGATATTGTGAACACTATTATTCCTTAGTAACCCAGTGGGCAAAAACTTGTTCAAAGTCCTCGGTAAAGACGTTCGAACAACGTTTTCAACGTAGTTTTAACGCTTTTACTGCGGACTTTGAACAAGTTTTTGACGTAAATTCTATTTTTCAGTAACGCCTAGTGGGCAAAAATACTTGTTCAAAGTCCTCAGTAAAGACGTTCGAACAACGTTTTCAACGTTGTTCCAAAGTTTTTACTGCAGACTTTGAACAAGTTTTTGACTACTGTGAAGCAAGTTTTTCTGTATGTGTTACTGCGTCATACATCCGACTAACGTGCTTCTTATAAAGGGTATGATCTGTACAAGCTTCGGCTAATTTCACACTATTAAGTAGTAAATCCAATCGAAATTATATGCGCTTCATCTATTATTTTTGTGAAGTGTTTTTAATCCGAAAACTTGTAAAAATTAACACAAATATATTATAGATACTACACACAACGTGAAAGCCTACCGAACACGGTCCCGTATTTCTCCGTATTTGGACTGTGTATTGCCATATATGGCAATACACAATCCGAATACGGAGAAATACGGGACCGTGTTCGGTAGGCTTTCACGCTGTGACAAAAAATTACAATTTATTGATAAATATTGATATTGATCATATTTTTTCATATCAGATGTGACTTGTTAGAAACGATTTAATAATTAGTTACCATACGAAATGATATGCTTGCAACTCCATATGGAAATGATGTAAAGAAAGAAACAGAAAACTTTGATAGTGGTATATTTGATGATTATTATAGCAACGAAAATCTATCCTTTATGAGATCGTATGGCCAGGTAAGCGTGGTTTAACCGCCTTTAATATTTACGAAAGAGATGAATCATATAAATTATATCCTTTGATAACAACTCAAAGAGTCACTAATAAAGAATTCGAGGAAGGTGTTGGTGTGTCAGTCTTCAGATTTAATGGTCCATGCATTTTAGGAGTTATGCCTATCTTAAAATTTCTGCGCGTCTTCTTTATGTAGATTTATACCATCCTTGTTCCATGCCTCTTTGCCTATTTCAGGGGAAAAATAACATTAGACAAATAATAGATGTCAGATAGGAACGTACACGACTTTAACTAATTAGACTAAGTGAATTTGTAGGTAATAGTGGCATTCGGAAATTATAGGTATTCTCCTATAAGTGTTTCGCCATGGGTCCAGAAAACATAAATTTAATGCCACGTTGACACCATTTTTAGGACCATCTCCAAAATTTGTTTCAAAAAGCAGATATTTTAGCTTTAAAGAAGCCAAAATCAATAAATGTGAAAACGATTAATCTACGAAGAATAGTGTTATTATAAGTCAACGCGCTTGCAATTGATTGGTTTCTTCAGTGCGAAGAAACCAATCAAATGCAAGCTCGTTGATTCAGCACTCCTTCCCGGCAAACGAATTTTGGAGATGATCCCTAACCACTACAATTCTTAAACTATATTGGTACTTCTATTATAAAATGCGCATGAAATACCGTTAAAGTTCGATATTAAGCCCCCTGAAAAAAGTCCACTCCGGGTCTAACGCAATTTTACACTCAAAAGTAATCCTATGGCTTATGGGCCTATATTCTGCATGACATAATAAAGCAAGGGAAAAGGTATTTATGTTTCAGCAGACAGTGTATTTAAGTCATATATCAAATTTAACACTTATCTTTCTTGCAAAGAATCATAGCGACTAACCTAAGAATGTCAAGATATTCATGGTGATATATTCGCCATTCAACCATGTACCAAATATTAAACTTCTCGCGGTCGTTTTCCGCATTTATACTATTTACGCATTTTACTTGTAGCGTGTATTATTCGTTGAAAAATGTCTCATAATCTCGGTCATAAATTATAAGACAACTTGCAAATATTGAGAAACAATATATATACGCCACCACAAGTAAAACATAAATGCAGAAAATGACCATAAGAAGTCACTAGAGATTTATCTAAGAGATCAAAACTCAGGATCTTCAGTGTTTTGCAAACTCTAGAAAATCGAATATTAGCGCAGTGCTAATTAAAATTCAAGACTTTTTGTCTAAGTTGAAATTCCGGATTTTTGCCAATTTAATTTTTTCTCAAATATTTTATGAACAGCATCGTAGTCTACAAGCAAACGCATAAATAATGAGACATTTCATGAATTTTAGTGAGTAATACACGCCACAAGTAGATTTCAAATACGGAAAACGACAAGCCCAAGTCTCTAGAGATTTATCGAGTAGCTTAGGGCTTAGGATCTTAGGTCTTTTTGCAAACTCTGCAAGTGCTGCTGTTCCTAGCAGCCTAGTACCCACGCTCTTGGAATATATTCAATTTTTTGTGTCTTTTTTTTTGCTACCTAATATTTAAGGCTTTTTATCTAAGTGGGAATTTGGAATTTTCGCTCGAATTTTACCTTGTCTCAAATATTTATTTGAGTACTCCTAGATAGGTTATCTCCATTTATAATTACATAACGGCAGACCAAATAATTTCACTGTTTTTACTCGATTAACAAAGTAAATGTTTGATCTTTGAGATAAATTACATTGCCGATGGGTATTATGTCGGGAATGTATAGAGACAAAATTAAGCACTATTTAATCACACCTTCCAGACTAAAAATAAGCGTTATTAACCCAGCCGGTAAAAACCTGTTCAAAGTCAGAGAAATAACGTTAAAACAACGTTCTGTGAACGTTATTTTAACGTTATTTTGCTGACTTTGAACAGGTTTTTGCCGGCTGGGTTGTACTTATCTCAATAAATTCTTTAAATTCAAAACATATGACAGACGAGGTTTTCAATCCATTTCCAGCCGGCAAAAACCTGTTCAAAGTCAACAAAATAACGTTAGAACAACGTTCTTATTACTTGCTTGTCTCAAGAGCTTCCTTTAATGCATAACACATTATTGACGAAAGTTTCTTCGAACTAAAGGTTTATGTTAGCCTATACTCCAGTGGTTTGGGACTGGAGCTTAGGCCAGGTTTATATCGGACGAGAGTTTTCAATCCTCTTCTGATCAATCTTCGATTTGAATTTATTAGTGTTGTATTTAACAGTTTATTATTGGCTTATTTCGTGATCACGTGTGATATTACTTATTCTTGTAAAACAAAGTGTCCGAAAAAGAAAATGAGGCTGGGAACGAGTTTAACCTATTGTAACCAGTGTCCTATGTAGATGACTGGAGACAAGTTTTTTCAGATGTTTATACCATGACTATGTTTATACATAACGGAAATTATTACGGTGGAAATTAATACCCAGTAGGCAAAAACTTGTTCAAAGTCCGCAGAAAGAACGCTAAAAACAACCTTAAAAACGTTGTCCTAACGTCTGTCCTGCGGACTTTGGACAAGTTATTGCCCAATTGGTATAGTGTTTGTTTTATTAGGCCAAGAAGATTTGTGTAAAAGACAGCGAAGATGCTGTATTGAATTTCGAAACGAGGTTGAAAAGAAGAAGACATAATTTTGATCTTCAAACTCAAGAAGATGTAAGTTCTTCTCAATGATCTTTCTACTGATTGGTTTCTTTGTAACGAATAAACCAATCAAAAGTAAGTAAGTTCGTTGACATAACACACTTATTCGCAGATATTTTCCGTATCAACCGATGTATATTTGAATAGTAAAAGTGTATTTTATTCTTTTAGCCCTTCGCGAACATTTCTTTTTCAAGACCAACATCAGAGAATCTTGAACCAGCACGTCAACAACAATTAAGAGAAGCAAGACAAAATAATGATGCCGAATTTGATGCTGTAAGTTGCTTGAATTCTATTGGTTAATCACAGAGAAGAAGGGTCAATTACATGACAACCTTATCTTCTTCATAGATGCACCAATCCAGTGGTTGAAATAAGAGTAATTACGCACTGTGGAGAAGTGATTTTTGAGCATACCTTCAAACATCGCTTCTCTCGAGTGTTTATTGGTTATTATTTCGACCAATGGGGGATTAATGGTACCGACGAGGATGGAGGATACCTATCTGTTTTTCTAAGCTTTTATCAACAACATGGTCTGATACATATATGGGAAATGGTCAGACTCTGCTGATACATAGTTTATTCACTTTATTGGACATTGTCCCAAGGTTGTGTGACCATTCTGTTAATATTTTTTTCTTTTTAGTCTCCATCGTTGCCAAATTTAAGACGAGATACAGAAAACAAAACACAGTATTCGTTCGAAAGAAAGGGAAACGACGTAAGTATTTCTTTTTATTGTATTCTTGTGCATTTCTCCTGAGTGAAAGAAACACTGGTAAAAACCCAATGGTCATGTGACTTTTTTCAACGTAGAAAAGGCGTTGTTTTGACGTTCTGACTTTAAAATATCGTCTTTTTTACGCTGAAAATCTTCCAGGTGCCGGCATGGAAGGAGAGCAGATTATTATGTTTTTATATTCTAGATACGGAATAATGGTCTACCAAAGAATATTCTTACAAAAGAAAAGACAATTCCAACAATTCACCTCCAATCAGTGCGTTTTCTACTTGAGATACAATAGTTATTATTCTCACAATTGACAATTGAGATATGATAGTGTATTCAGTGGCCGAAATAATTTATCAAATAATCATTGTGGAGGAGTTATTTGTGAGCATAGCTTCAGGCGCTTATAGATATTCGACGTCTGATCAACGCTTTTTAGATGTTGAGTACCCATTGGGCGGGCGTTTTCCATTTGCTAATAGGTCGTAAAACTTAGTCAAACCCTGGATTACTGTGTACTAGACTACATACAACCTGTTGAAAAAAAAACAATTTAATGTATATATGTATACTGAACAAGATTGAATCTACTTTTCTGTTTTAAATCTAGCATAAACTGTATGATGAAACTCCGAGCGGGAATAACGTCATCGCGAATAAAAGTTCAGAACAATATAACCAACTAGAGCAAGAAGAAACGCAACATTACAATACTATTCCAATCAGAAGAAAAAAGAAAAACACAGACTACAGACAGGTAATTATTGAAACTAGCCATACACCTTTCTAACGCAGAGGCTATACGGCATCAAGAAATGGCAAAAATTTTCTCAAAAGGGGCTGGGGACGAGCTTGAGGATACTCAGTGGTTGAAATAAGAACGAATACAATCACTGTGGAGGAGTGACTTTTGAGCATAGCTTCAGGCTTTGATTCAGACTCCGCCATAGTGATTATTTACTTTTTGGACCACCGATGCTAAGTCAACCCAGCCGGCAAAAACCTGTTCAAAGTCAGCAAAATAACGTTTTAAACAACGTTGTTCTAACGTTATTTTGTTGACTTTGAACAGGTTTTGGGTTGGGAAGTAAGTTCACTGTCATCACTTTCACCATATACCATAGCGCTTCCACTTAGTAGAGATCGCGAGCATTTCTAATATATAATTATTTATTTTTTGCAGTCGTTGAAAGAAGATGCGGATGATTTTTGGCAACGTTTTGAATCAAATGATTTAATTGAAAATGAAGACAATGATAACAATTCCCTAAACATTAGAAATCACGAAGAATACAAAGAACAGTTCAGAAATGTATGCTGATTATTTTTTTGAATCTACTGAAGAGAGTACTGAGTCAATGATCTTGCAATGGATTCCGAAGATACCAATCCATTTAAACCCATTGACCTAACACACTTCTGCACAGATTAATTTTTGTTGAATTTTGTCAAAGTTGATTCAAGTTGATTCAAGTTGATTTAACCATAACAAAAAAGTTGGTTTTGGAGCGAAATTTTGAGATGGTCCTTTAGTTAAAAAGTAGACTAAATACGCTGAATTAAAAAGTACCAAGCTCGTCCCCAGCACCTTTTGACTTTTTTTTATTTTTCAGTCAAAAGGTGCTGGGGACGAGCTTGAAAAAGTACAAGAACTATTATATTTTGAATTTAGCCTCAATTTGATGATGAAATTCCTAGAGGTAATGATATAATCACGGATACAAGCTCAGAACAACATATTCACACAAACCAAGAAGAAACGCAACATTATAATACCATTCCAGTAAGAAGAAGAAAGAAAAATACCGATTACAGACAGGTAAAATTTTGGAAGTATTTACATATACTTAAAGCCTTTTTCCTAGCCCTTCATTAGCATGATGTGGACCCCCTGAATTTTTAAATTTTGCTGTGAAAGGAATATAACAAAAAATATTATTCAGGAGGTTATTTTCTTACATATTTTAAAAATCTGTATCATACTTTTGTGACTTTTTGCCCCCTAACCCCTAATACCTTCCCATGAATTAACAAATTTCCGGGGGTGCCCCATTACACTTAACGAAGGGTTAACCTTTAAATTGCGTGCCCATAATAGTGTAGTTACCGACTAAATAACAGCATGCTGAAAATATACATACCTTAGTGTATCAGAATTCACGCAGCACTCATTTTGGTGCGGACTTAAATTCGCGCACCGAAATTAAAGATATTCGCGCGGACTTAAATTCGGATTAATTCGGAAATGGCTTTTCCTATAGTATTATCCCGCAGTGAAAAACTTGTTTAAAGTCATCAGTAAAGACGCTAGAACAATGTCGTTCGACGTCGTTCTAACGTCTTTACTGCGGACTTTGAACAAGTTTTTGCCCACTGGAATATTTCTTTCTACTAAAGAAAAATAGTACTGCGCGAAATTAAATACACTTAAGATTCGGAAAAGATAGCGCACTACAACCTCGTTCCCAGTGCTTCTTCTCTCTTCGTTAAACGTCAAGAGAGAAGAAGCCCTATGAACGAGGTTAAGAACCCTACCAATCATTGATCACGCAATATATTAGTTTCTGGCGAAGTAACCTAGTTCACTGACATCGTTGTCACTTTACAGAGATCAATTCGATCATATCTGGTTATTTATTTTTTCAGTCGTTGAAAGAAGATACGGATGATTTTTGGCAACGTTTTGAATCAAATGATTTAAACGAAAATGAAGACAATGATAACAATTCTCTGAGTTATAATACCCACAAAGAAAAGAAAGAACGATCTAGAAATGTAAGCGGAAATTTTATTTGAGTAAATAATCAATACACTGAAACAAAAGTACAACCACTTTCTATTTTTAATGTAGGATGACGAAACTCCGAGAGGCAGTGATATTGTTTCGGATAGAAATGTTGGACAACATAATCAACCAGAGCACGAAGAAACGCAACACTACAATACTATTCCAGTTAGAAGAAGAAAGAAAAACACAGACTACAGACAGGTAATAAACCATAGTTTCAAATAGTTACATATGTATCCTGGTGCTAAATGCTTTGAGAATAAACCTTATGAATCTCGTGTCGATAGTGCGGTTTAACATCGGACTTCACATATAAAGCCCTTAACCACAATATTTTTATACAACAGCCTTCTGCGTGAAGTTAGTACGTAAACTTCCTTGGTTATAGTTGATGATCTGGTTGTTTATTTATTTATTTTGCAGTCGTTGAAAGGAGATCTGGATGATTTTTGGCAACGTATTGAATCAAATGAAGTAATTGAAAATGAAGACAATGATAACAAATCTCTGAGTTGCAATACACACAAAGAAAACAAAGATCAGTCCAGAAATGTAAGCTGACGTATAAGCCCGAATACAAGCCCAATTCATCTAGCTGTATCCCGGACACAAGCTCGTCCTCAGCCCCTTTTGAAGACGAAAAGTCTTTTCTATAAGGTCCGAGAAAAATAAAATAAAAAAGTCAAAAGGAGCTGGGAACTATCTTGTCCTGGACATGGGCATATACTATTGTATTACACTCGATATTCAATACTTTATGGTGTATATGCAAGATTTTAGGAAATGCATTCTTACTTTTAGACTAGAGAATAGTCGATCTACGGGGGAATTTAAGAATCAAACTAAGAAAATCGGAAGATAAACGGGAATCGTGTGAAATCAGAATTTACATCACAGGACGCGTTTTTTCTCTTTCGTTTTTTCCCTCCCGCTCTCTCTTCTCTAGACTGCCTGCCGAGTGTTTAAAACTAGACTATCTTACTTTTAGTCTCATGCAGGTATTGAAGATTTTTGGAAAAGTTTCCAAAAGGACATAGAGAAGAATGAAGCAGAAAACGATGGGTCATTAAATGAAAACGAAAACGACAAAATAATCGATGATCTTGTTTTAAAAAAAAGAAGCAAGGAATATCGTTTGGTAAATATTCTGCATTACTTCGTTCCCAGATTGTTTTAATAAAAAAAATCGCATCTTCCTTTTAAAAATATCAAGAAGTCCTGTGTACGAAGTTTGGTGCACACCATGTTTGAACAGCATTGCAAAAATATCTATTATCCAGTGGGCAAAACGTTTTCAACGTTGTTCTAGCGTCTTTACTGCGGACTTTGAACAAGTTATTGTCTTCCCCTGGGTATTGTCCAATATATTAATTCCAGTCATACTCGAATCCAAGTAAATTACTGAGTGGTGCTATCCAAACGTTAAATTTGTTAAAACGTTAATTTTTTCTGTAGTTAACATACATGATATTTATCTCCAGGTTCCTTCTCAGTATTAGGAGATAAGTTAGGTATAAAGGAGAGAAAAATAGATTTCTAGGATTAAGAGGTACTAATCAGAAATATTAACACTTCGTTAGTATGGTGGGGTACCCCCGGAAATTTGTTAATTCATGGGAAGGTATTAGAAGGTTCAGGGGGCAAAAAGTCACAAAAGTATGATGCAAAAATATGTAAGAAAATAACCTCCGGAATAATAATTTTTGTTATGTTACTCAGCAAAATTTAAAAATTTAAAAATTCAGGGGAACCACACCATACTAATGAAAGGTTAATGTGGACCACATAAAGTCCATAAAGATGTATAATCCCAAATGTCGAAAATAATACAAGTGTTCACGACACAGCGTGAAAGTCTACCGAATACGGTCCCGCATTTCTCCGTATTCGAATTGGATTACCTTGTATGGCAATACACAGTCCGAATACGGAGAAATACGGGACCGTATTCGGTGGGCTTTTATGCTGTGCGAATGGTAAAGTGTATTGAGTCAATGGCTTTGCATTTGGTTTATATCTCGAGTAGTTATCACAACGGGTATGTTACCCTGCCGGCACCTGATGTCGTAACAACGTCAGAAAGACGTCGTGACGTCGTTTTGACGTTGTTACGATGTTGATACGAGTGATGATCAAATAATCTTAAAACGTCCTCTTATATTTAGTCTCAAGCTGAAATGGAAGATTTCTGGTCAAAATTTGAAACGGCTAACCCAATTGCTATTAAAACAGAGACAACACCTACTGAATATGAAATATCAAAGCCGGAGGAGGATGAAATCAATGAAGATGCTATTAAATATAGAAAAAGGAGTGATTCGAATAAGATTGCTTCCATCAATTCTATTATTGCTATCGCGGATAATGATATTACCCCGAGAAATAATATTCGACATCGTGCAGAAGTAAGTAATAAGAAAGTCATAGAATGTTTCTTTCGTAACTTTGTAACATTTACTAAAAGGAAATTTGATCTTCTTTCAGAAAATGGCTTTCAGCTTGTTGTACTGTTCGGTACTGATCTAGCTTATCACATAGTCGTATACACATTTCTGCACTAATCTGTGTCATAATTATAATGTATTAATTATATCGAACTGTTGTTTGTTTACATTTGTGGCTAATTTAAATTCCCTTTCAATATTTTGATTCTACAATCTCCCACATAAATATTTAAGACAAAGTAAAATTCGTGCAAAAAAACCTGAATTTAAACTTGCACAAAAAGCATTAAAATTTGATTAGCAACACGAACGGCACGAAAATTTAATAGTCTAAGCGCTAAGTCCAGTCGATAAATCTCTGGAGAGTTCTCGTGATTGTTTTATATTTACTTTCTGCCAGCCGGCAAAAACCTGTTGAAAGTCAGCAAAATAACATTAAAACAACGTTCAAAGAACGTAGTTCAACGTTATTTTTCTGACTTTGGTTTTTGCTGGCTGGGGTGGTGTGTGTTATTCGTCGTAATTCGTGCAAATGTCTCATAATTTATGTAAAGGGCTGTAGGTCGACATAAACATAAAAATACTTTTGGTGACCTGAATACTGTTGTGTTCAGTTTCAGTGTGTATGTACCTTTTTAGTCAGATGAAAAAGATTTGTGGAAAGCATATCCTGAACAGGTGGAAAATAAAAGTGGGCACCGCAGCCATGGATTGGTATGGTTCTTATTCCTCAGAGCTATTATACAGCTTGCATATATATTACAGAAAATCATTTTGTATAGCTATGCGTGCACCACCCTTTATATAGAAACAGAATAATATTCTTTCGAGGACGTTCATTGTTTTGTTTTTTTGCTGTCGTTGATCACTGTGCTGATGATGCGTCGTCACACACCGAATAGAACGTAGTTTATGTATTCTCTTTCAGGGTTCTGCTTTAGATATTGCATTAGATGTACCGCATCTTGAAGATGAATCAAATTCCCCAACGAGAAGACGAAAATCAAAGGATATAGATGTAAGATATTAGTAAAGGCTGTTGATCCTAAGTCATTTCAACGTTGTATACAATGGTCCATCACAGCGTGCCATATATGGCAATACGCAGTCCGATTACGAAGGAATACGGGACCGTTTGCGGTAGACTTTCCCGCTGTGCATAAGAAAGCCTTTTATTTTTGTATGAATTCTCTTTCGCCAATGAATAATTTTCGTCTCCATAACCCTCCTTCTTCGCAGTTTTATTCTTATTTTTTGTCTGTTACGATGTTATTTCCAGTAAGTAAGATAGGGTCGTAGGTATGAGAGTCGGTATTGACAGAGTTATTCTTCAGTTGTAATATTACATTTTTAGTCCATAGTAAACATTGAAGATTTCCAGTCATCATTGCGAAGCATCGATAACAATGAACATGAATCAAAAGAAAGTCACGATAACCAACAACAACAACAAACCATGCCAAAGGTAAGGATGGGAGGATTCGTGCAATCTCTACTCATGTAAAAGCACCGCACTAACAAAATCTGTGTAGAATAATTAATATGTCTTGCAATGTTTTACTTATTTAGGATGGGCTTCAATCAAAAGATTATTTGTCTCCACCACCTCAAGATGATGCAAATGTTGTTGTAATGCGAAGAAGAAACTCAGAAAATAGAAATGTAAGTGATAAACTAACTTTTACACGGAACGAAGACCAGTCATCTCTTGTCTTTATACAGAACAACTATCTGACAACAAAATACAAAGAAGCATATATTATTATATTTTAGTCCATGGCTAATATTGAAGATTTCTGGTCTTCATTGCAAAATGTTAATACCAACGAACATCAATCAGAAGAAAGTCACGATATACAACAAAACCAACAAGAAAAGCAACAACAACAAAGCTTAAACAAGATCTCCAATCCAAAGGTAAGGAAAGGAAGATTTCAAATTTTGTGCAAAACTTAGGAACCGTCTCAAAAATAAAATCTAAAGAGGACTAAGTCAATGATCTTGCAATCGATTGGTTTCTTCGTCCATTGCAAGCTCATTGACCTAACACACTTCCGCACGGATTCATTTTTGTTGAATGTTATAAATTTTAGCTGATTTAACCTTAACAAAAAAGTTGGTTTTGGAGCGAAATTTTGAGATGGTCCCTTAAACTCTACCTACGGAAAAATATACTAACTTTAATAAAAGGCCAACTTAACTTTATAAACAAATTGTTAGAATAATCAACATGCCAAGTTGCTTGCAACGTTTTTGCTTATTTAGGATGGACTTCAATCAAAAGATCATTTGTCTCCACCACCTCAAGATGATACAAATGTTGTTGTAATGCGAAGAAGAAAGTCAGAGAATAGAAATGTAAGTGATAAACTAAATTGTAAACAGAATGAAGATCCAGTCAACTCTTGCCATTACACACAACAATCTATCTATGACTACACGATACAAAGAAGCATGTATTATTATGTTTTAGTCAATGGCTAATATTGAAGATTTCTGGTCGTCGTTGCAAAATGTTAATAATAAAGAACATCAACAACAGCAACAACAACAACAACAACGACAACAACAACAACAACAACAACAACAACAACAACAAAGTATAAACGAGATCACCAAATCATCAAAGGTAATTATTTTATGCAGAGCAGAAACTTCGAGAATGTGCCTACGTTAGCAAATTTTGAATTGAATAATTAATGTGTCTGAAGGTGCTTACAATGTGTTTACTTATTTAGGATAACCCACAATCAAAAGATTATTTAACTCCACCCACACTTGAAGAAGATTCAAATGTTACTGTTATGCGGAGAAGAAAGAAAGAGAATAGAAATGTAAGTGTGACGTAAGTTTTACATTAGGCGATTACGAAACCATATTATTACTAATATTGCGAGTATTATCTGTCCAATAACGTTCATTTTGCGGGCGTAAATGAGAACTTAGTGGGCATAAATATCATTTATGGCCCGCTCAGAATAGGACTTTCTAAGCTTAAAAAAAGCAGCTGGCTGCAAATAAATTTAACGCCCACGTATGCGGGCGGTAATGATATTTGCAGCCCACTGAAAGCTGAGCGAGCGCTGCAATGTCTTCATATACGAGCTTTTCAAATATTCGAATGTTCTGTTTCTAAAACCAAAACATAAACAACTAAAAACAAAAACTTCAAGTTCAAGCAGACGAAGACAAAAAGGATATTTACGAAGGAAGTTTAAATCACGCATAATGTGTTTTATATTAGTAATAATAATAATAATGTTCATTTACTCAGGCATTACTGTTATTTACTTCGCCCTTGGATTTTGATTTGCAGCCCTTCAGTGTCATTATGCCCTCCGCTCTGCGTCGGGCATAAATGACACTGGCGAGCTGCAAATCAAAATTCGCGGGCGGTAAATAACATTCTTGTATTTTAGTCCATGACTAATATTGAAGATTTCTGGTCGTCATTGCAAAGTATTAATAATAACGAACAACAATCAGAAGAAAGTCACGATAATCAAATAGAGCAACAACAACAACAGAGTGTCAACGAGATGACCGCAAAGGTAAAATCAAGACGTTTACCTCTCGTTTACCTCTTTAGAAAAGAGAAATTTTCACCTAAATTTTTTTTTTATTGCACCACCTGTTTGGCCCTGATGACGTCATCATAAGTAATGACGTCATCAAAAATATAATTATGCCAAAGTGTTGTTTATGTGTTGGACTAACTTTCTGGAAAGTTTCAACATTATAGCATGTTCCCATCTAAAGTTGTAGAGGGGGAGCTTTGCCCCCATCAACTCAGAGCCCTAAAAGCCCATACTGAAT
Source organism: Neoturris breviconis (assembly GCA_032360805.1). Lineage (NCBI taxonomy): Eukaryota > Metazoa > Cnidaria > Hydrozoa > Anthoathecata > Pandeidae > Neoturris > Neoturris breviconis. The sequence continues at coordinate 9,862 of JAULBZ010000906.1, read as the reverse complement.
AGGATTTTAATCTTAAAAGTATTATTGATTTAAAAGAAAGTCAGTATTATTTTCACTATAATCATAAGATCTGTTTATATGTTTATGAATATTATGGAAAATATGGAAAGGTCAGTGCCAAACTCATTAGAACTGGAATAATATATACATACATTGAAAACATGATATGTGTTGCTGTAATACAACTTATTATATTTAATACTTGACATTTTGTTCGTACATACTTGCAGTGTTTTATTACTTCTCTAGGGAAATCTGGAAATAAAAGATTATTTGTCTCCAGCCTTGTGTCAAGATAATTCAAATGTTACTGTAATACGAAGAAGAAAGTCAGAAATTACGAATGTAAGTGCGGTATCTTTCACAAAACAGTTCTCTGTGAGAGTTTTTACGGTTGCTGCCGAACGTTTTGGGTAAATTAAACATTTTTAGGCAATCTGAAATATTGAAACATATATATTAAAGGGCGCAAAACTCCGAAAAACATCTTTGAAGGAAAAAACATATGATTTTATATTATTACAAACGATGATTAATATATGGTTATAGCAACATTCCCTTTCCATGTACCTAAATTGCGTATTCATTGTCTTCATCTGCATCATCTTGCTCCTCGTTTCTCGGAATTATTTCTAGTTCTAGGTAATTGTCTTCAGAAAACTTTAGTATCTTTTCGCTAAAATAAAGAAATTTGTTGTTTTCCCTGTTTTGCTATTTTATTGTCTTTTGATTCATACACAAAAGTTCACTTCATGATACGCGATAATAAAATGAAAAAAATGTATAAGTAGATGCGCGAAAATTAAAGGCGCGAAAATAAGAGGGGTGCAGACTTTAATGAAAGTACGGTAGACAAAAGTAACTCATCAATAAGTATAAACGAGATCACCAAATTAAAGGTAAGGATTACATGTAAAGCAGAAACTTTGAAAATGGACCAACGTCAGTAAACTTCGTTAGATAATTGAAGGCACAAAATCACCCTCAAATTTTTACTTCTATAGTTTACATAAGAGTTCTTATTGCTAGTAACGTATTCTAAAGATTTGATTCCATAAGAATCTGTGTGGCAGCCATCTTTTTTGGCCAACTGTTTCTGTTTTCACGGGAAATAATTGATTATTTTACCACTTCTTGACTTTGTTAGACTCTGAATGAAATCTGGGTATGTTCAGCAGTGTGTGTCACTTATCCATTTCACATAGATATTGAAATTTTGACCAAAAATAGGTGATTATGTTCCTTTAATGTGTCTAAAGGTGCTTGCCAGTGGGCAAAAACTTGTTTAAAGTCCGCAATAAAGTCTTTACTGCTGACTTTTGTTTTGTCCACTGACTTGCAATTTTCTTTACTTATTTAGGATAACCCACAATCAAAAAATTATTTATCTCCACCTTTGCTTCAAGAGAATTCAAATGTTACTGTTATGCGAAGAAGAAAGAAAGACAATAGAAATGTAACCCACCGGGGAAAAACTTGTTCAAAGTCCACAGTAAAGCCGCTAGAACAATGTTGAAAATGTCGTCCTAGCATATTTACAGCAGACTTTGAACAAGTGTTTGTCCATTCGAGAGTTTTACAAAAAATATAGGATATTAGCAACAACAATCAGTTGAATTTACAGCCTCGATTTTATTTCAAAACATGGACAGTTTTGCTTCTGCTATCTGCTCAAAAGGTCGTCAATAAAATGTAATTAAGCCGATCTTAGCCACAATTAATCTCCGATCTAATTTTGTAACATCATTCACAGAGTTTCGCGACAAATTTGGTTCAGCATCCCATATATCCAGTGGGCAAAAACTTGTCAAAGTCCGCAGTAAAAGACGCTAGAACAACGTACACGTTTTTCTAGCGTCCTTCATACAGACTTTGAACAATTCTTTGGCTCACTGGCCAGTAATGTGCTTAAAAATCGAATGATCCAAGCCGAGGTTGTTATAGCTAATGCTCAGATTAAACGGCTGTTGATACATCGGAAGCTGTTTATTGCTTCATTGTGTGGCTAAAGTGACGACCCCAATAGGCACATGACGTCGGATCAACGTCAAAACAACGTCAAAACATTCATCCGACATCTTGTACCTGCAGGGATGGATTTTTCGACTAAATTTTTGTGTAAATGAATAAGATTTTTTCTTTTTTTAGTCGAAAATTGATTTAGATGACATCTGGTCTTCAGTTCTACTTCCAAATACAGAAAAACAACAACCAAATGAAAATAATGCAACAGAAGAAGAAGAAAATATTACAGAAAAAGGAAAAGTTAATGAACCAAATGAATATAACGAAATTATTATAGAAAACGAAAAAGTAGGTGAAAGTTCAAGTATATCATCACAAACAACTTCTGATGAGAATGCAACGAATAGTGCATAAAAACATAAAACTAGTCACATCGCTTTAAACGGCTGGACCATCGTGCACTTACTTGGTATTAACCGTGCATAAGATCACAAAACTCGTCACAACGCTTTAACCCTATTAACACGTATGGCCTTTAGAGTTAATCAAGAATGAAATGTCTGTATACTAGGTGGCCACGACATAAAGGACATACAATATATGGTCCAGAACACGCCCGTATTAGGACTGTAACCAAATGGTACATATATGGCAATACTTTATTGCCATTATATTTGGTTCAATCAGGCTAGCTTGTTATAAACTTAAATTGTGACTATATAATTTTAGGCTTCACCAACAATTCAGTATTTAAGCCCACCATCATTACATGAGGGCAGCTTAAGTGTGGCACGGAGAAGAAAGTCGGAGAATAGGAATGTAAGTCATAAAATGTTTTAAGGTTCATTTTTACTAGGCGAAAAAATTTAAAGCCAAAAAGAGACATTCCATTGGTAGAAATTAACGTCACATCTGTTAAATTAGTTGAAAGCGGCGTCACCTGTCAGGTGACGCCACTTCCCACCAATGTAATGGATGTGACGTCAATTTCTACGAACGATTTCGCACGAATTTTTTCGGTTTAAAACTGTATTCAGCAAAATTGTGACAAATCAGAAACTTTTTCACGCCGAAATATTTTGGAATTTGACTCTTTATAAAAAGCGCTTAACAGCGGCCTAAGTAATGGCGGTAGCAGGAAAAACCGTCAACCTCGTTCCCAGGGCTTCTTCTCTCTTGACGTTTAACGCTATGAGAACGCTATCCTCTTCTCATAGCGTTAAACGTCAAGAGACAAGAAGCCCTGGGAACGAGGTTGGAAAAACCGTATGATTAAAGTTACTTTACCGTACATCTCGTTTGTTTTATGGATTTATCTGAATGCTTACATCTGAATGATTACATCTCTGGACCATTTGAAAACACCAAAACACGCATATGCCCACCCTATATTTCAGTTTAACCCAGCCTTCAAAAACCTGTTCAAAGTTAGAAAAATAACGTTAAAACAACGTTCTGTGAACGTTGTTCTAACTTTATTTTGCTGATGTTGAACAGGTTTTTGCCAGCCTGAAACTGTTTAGTCCGAAGTTTGCCAAATCCAACCGAAAGCTTTTTGTCTGAAACTTTTACCGGCAAAAATTTTAGCGTACAATCTATGATCTATCCAAATGGTTAACAGATTTTTTATGGCGAATTTTGACATTTCATGAAAAGCAATTCGCAAAAATTAATAAAAATACAACGCACGTATATCCTGAGTTTGTTATATCTCTGGTACTTCCTTTTGGGATAAATCAAGTTAAGATCCCAGTCGGCTAAAACCTGTTCAAAGTCGGCGAAACAACGTTCAAAGAACGTTGTTCTAACGTTATTTTGCTAACTTTGAACAGGTTTTTGCTGACTGGGATTAAATAATGAACACATGCGTAATATCATAACAGTACAACATATTCATAATGTGGACCTTCCCAGTGGGCAAAAACTTGTTCAAAGTCCGCAATAAAAACGCTTAAACAACGTCGTTGGACGATGTTCTAGCATCTTTACTGCGGACTTTGAACAGGTTTTTGCCTACCGGGTATGTTGTAATTTCATTAGTTACATATTAAAACTGAAAATAGTTTGTTAGATAAGGAGCAGTATAAGAATTGTCGAATTTTTTTCATTAAAAAAGTGGTTAGTTCGTTATTTGATGAATTTATTACTTCGTAGAGAGAATCTTCTAGATTTGTTATCTATGTTGTAATGTGAAAACGCTAGTTTGTGCTACAAATTTAAATTTAGGAACTAATGTTTGAATCAAACGGAATAATCAAATTAAAGAAGATGTTTTCAGCCAACTCAAAAATGATAAATTAACATTTTGCAGCAAATCACGGTTAATTATTTTTCAGAATAAAAAAGTTTTTTTTTTTCTCTAAAAGGACGGTCAAACAGGGAAACAAACTACAGTTCCAAGGTTAGTTTTACCCAAATATTTAATATAAGGTAACTAGGTGTTACTTGCAAACTTTTGTAATGATTTTACTCGCTTTTCGTAAAAGTATGAAACAATAATAGCTAATATAAGGGGAACTTCCTTCTTAATTAAACAGTACTTGTCAGTACTTCAACATATCCTGTTAGATCTCTTGCTACACGTAATCTAATAAAACTGGTCAATGTAATCAATAACGATCAGTAAAACATACCCTTTGATAAGTAATAACACAGGCTACTCACAGCAAGAGATGCGGGCCAAATCCAGTAGGCACACATCGTTGAATCAACGATGAAACAATGTTGTGACGCCGTTTGGACGATGTTCTGACATTGGTATAACGTTTTGGATACAAAAGGTATCTGATATACAGACAAGAGGATTGCTCAAACATCATTTAATTACTAGTAGAACTTTCAACACTCTTTAGATCAGATACATACCAGCAAGTGAATAAACAAACTAGTCTCCCTCTAATCTGTGCTAATTTGTTTAAGTTCTTATTTATAGTGGTTACTAGAATGGTTATGGATAAATTGCTTCGTAGTTCCAAGTGTCAAATCTTTAGGAACCGTAGGATAGAGAGACAATTTTATAAGAGAATTGAGTATGGTGTAAATTCAAACCTAGTATGTTTTGACGTCAGACCGTCAAAACAACGTCTTATTTCACGCTGAAGTAGCTAACGTCACATGTCGCAGAGAGAACATTACATCAACGATCTTCCTATTGATTGGTCTATTCCAAAGGAAAAATCAATCAATTTTTGTTGATGACACCAGAAGCTCAAAACGACGTCTTTTTTATGTTGAAAGTGCCGGTAGGGAAACTAAATGAATTCCTTTTAACAGAACCAATAAGACATAAACCGGCCGGCAACTACCTGTTCAAAGTAAGCAACATAAAAAAACGTTGTTCTAACATTATTGTGCCGACTTTGAACAGGTTATTGCCTGCTAGGAAGTATCCTTCACGTCAATAGCAAAGCCAACACCAAAAGTAATAGCTCATATTTCAAAGGACTATTGATCAAGTTATTCGACCCTTTAGTATGTACCCAGTATACAATAACATGTTCAAAGTTCGCAATAAAGATGCGAGAACAACATCGATTTGCTCACTGGACATAGTTTGTAACCGCAATTAATAACTCAAAATTGTTCTCGAGTCTCTAAATTGTACTACGGTAACGCTCCCTAAAAACTAAACCAGGCTGTATTAAATATGTGAACAAACAACAATATGCAACTAATATGTTCCTTGTAACATTGACAATGGTAATAACTCAACGCGTTTCATATTGATTTCGATAAAGGTTTTAAATACGTTTTAATCCTAAACATTTTGAACGATTTATTAGATTACCCTTTAACAAACGTTTCAAGCATCAGTGATGCTCGTTCCCAGGACATGTTGAATTATTTCTAAAACAGAAGTTGCATACATACGTAGAGACACTGGGAACGAGGTTGGTAAATATTAAAAAATATATATATAATAGTTTTAAAGCAAAATGATGTAAAATATGAGAAATCTGTTTCCAGTCCTAAGACTTCTTAACCTCAAAGTCAGAAAATATAAGATTGTAGCAATAGCGTAATACAATACAGTAGTATTGTAAAGATATTAAAAGATAGCAACGATAACATCAGTATGTAAGTGATCATTGGACATAAATCATAAGGTTTAGTTATAATTGTGATTAAAAGTATTCTAGTCGAATTTCAGAGATTTACCGAGGCTAAAAGCTAAAATCGGGGATAATCGGAAAATCGGAAAATAATAATCTGCACTTATGGCTATTTCCGGTAATGACATAATTCTGAATGCATATGAAGTCTCATAAAAATGATAACTTCATAAGCAGTCACTACACGATAAAAATAAATCAAAACAATATCATTCCTTTGTGAACAACATCAGAATGACGCCGGGCCCTTATTTTGACGTCATTTTGAATCGATAAGTCTGACAACTGCAAAATGGTTGTGATAACACTATAAGTGCATTGTAAGTATGAGAGAGTGACCGTCCTAATAAAGGTTTTTTCTGCAATGTGTAGAATTCGTTATTTTTATGATACAAATTATATTTAAAAAAAACACAATTATCTTCGAACATATTGACTGTATCAACATAGTACAAAAGTCTACTGAACACGGACACCGTGTACGGAGTGTGTATTGCACACAACGCCAGTTTTAAATTCCATATCGAAAATGTGATGCTTGCAAAAATCGCTGGTTTTGATAGTACTAGAAATATTTTTATCAGCAAGAACATTTTCAGTAAAAAACCTAAATGGTGTTTGCTAAGTTTAATATTGGTTTGTTGTAAAATGCTTTCTAAATTAAAAGCTTGTTTCCCTGTACCTTGTACTCAGTGGTATACGACGTCGCAACAACGTTGATACGTTGAATCCCCCCCACATTTAGTAATTTCCGAACTACGAAAGCCATGATGCTGAAACTGAAATTTGAACATCATACCTCCACCACTAGATCAAAAAATATGAGTCAAAACATGAAACCACCTATTTACAAATGGGAAATCTTATGTAAAAATCGATATCATTATTTAAATAATAACACGTGTTAAAGCAATGCTAATGTTACGAAACTTGGTGAAGTTACTTAAAATCACAAAATAAGTTATTCTGATAAGTTTAGTCAGGTGAATAACCCGTTTTCCTCGATTTTTCTGATTTTCAAAAAATCGTTTTTTTTCTTCGAATTTTCAGATCGAAATTTTGGTATTTTCCAATATTTTCACTAAAAACCTAGAAACAGTGTGAAAGGATATTTAATTTCCTACCCAAACGTACAAACAGAACAAAAAAAGCTTTTGTAGAACTCTTTTAATCAAAATTCTAAGAAAGTACAGTTTTTCAAAAAAAAAAAAAAAAAAAAATTATTGTGATGGCGTCATGAGAAAAATGCTGACTTCAGCAAAAATATTTGATATCATTTTATTTCTTTTGCGATAGACAATAACTCCACAAAGTTTCATCTCACTCCTATCGTCTAAACGTTATTGGGAGAAGGATGAATTCCCCCAGTTTTGAGGAGCTCCAAAAAGCCCAGAATCCCACAAGGACGTCTTAAAGACGTTTTTTCAAGTACCCAAAATACGTCTTTTTTTCCGCTTAAAATGGGCTTAATCTGTAACGCTTTTAGACGAGTTTTCAGGACGTCTTAAAGCCGTCTTCGAGACGTAATCCAATTATCAGTATTTTATTTCGTCAAAAGCTCTATGGAAGAGAGAGACTAATGTTTGATGAAAAATGAGAGTGCAATATTTGTGCTATTTCGTGTAGGACATCCATTGATATCAACTTCTTGTTATCCAACTGATAAAAACCTGTTTAAAGTCCACGGAATAACGTTTACCCTATTCAGGATATTTTTATGCATAACTTCGGAACAAACGGCTATTACGGCTTGAAATATTGGGACTTTTTCTTTTCCTATAATTTATTTAGGATCATTTTTAACAAAAAAAATTTTAGTAACTAGTGTAATTTTTCCTTAGCAACCAAATCTTTGGCAGGTGGTAATTTGATTTTTGATTTTTTTTTTTTTTTGAATTATTTTTGCTTGATTTTCATTTTGGTATATATTTTGGAAAAAAATAATTTTCACCCAACTTTTTTTTTGGCCCTGATGACATCATCATAAATAATGACGTCACCAAAAAATGAATATGTCAAAGTATTGTTTATGTGTTGGACTAATTTTCTGGAAAGTTTCAACATCAGCTCGGATCTCTAAAAAGCCCATACTGAATAGGGTTAACATATGGAAGATAACAATCAATATCATTGAAGGTTGTTCATATCAATATATTGTCTTGATGGAACCATCGATATTCTTGGAATATTCTATCAATATTATCCCGATTATTTATTGTCCATATCGGGACAGACCCTTAGCTAGCTAAAGCTATTATTTGTATTTATTTGTACATACATTGTGTGTCTAATTAGAACCAGGTGAAAATTACTGATGACAAGAGGACGGTGCCGGAGATTTGAAAGAAACTATTGATTTAACGGTATTCTGTCCGCTACAGGGGTGTAGCTACGGTCAGAGAAAATTTTTTAATTTGGCGAAGTCACGATGAATTCCCCCTCGGAACATGTCCGGTACTTGTCCGGGTTTTTTTTGATGAAACGGAATGTCCAGGGGGTTTGGCACCCTTATTGTCAAGCAGAATAATAGTATATAAATAAGAGATTTATTCCTATTTCCGGTTCTTTGGTAGACACTGCATTATTTTTATAACAGTGTTGGATGTTGAATTATGGGCTGCTCTCCTCCCGCTTCTAACTGAACCATGACTCAGAGACCACCCGCATCCAGTTTATATTTTGTCTAAGTGCGAGGTCAAAGAAATATTATCTTTTCTATCCTGATATGTCTTGCATTTCCCAGCATCATTGTATTGTATGTTTCCTATGATATGTGTACAATCGTTCTATCGTAGCTGAGTTTTATTTTGGAAACAAGGAACTCTCATAATGATATACAATGAAAATGTCGTGTTTCTGCAAACTCTTCTTCAGTTCTTGACAAAGCCATGATGTGGCGCCAAAAATCCTTAACTTAAAATGGCTGTAAAACGCGCATTACTGGGCAAACGCGGGAGAAACGCGGGAAGTGCCAGAACAAAAACGAACTTGTTGGAGTCGTCAAGATCGTTCCCAGGGCTTCTTCTTTCATGCTGTAATAAACAATTTTGCAGAATTATTTTTATGATGACGTCATTACTTATGATGACGGGACGTCTTCAAAGAAAAACAGGTGGTCCAACAACAAAAAATATCTCCATAATTTGTCAGAACGCTTTTCAAGCAAAAATAATAAGAAAAAAAAATTCAACATTTTTTTTTACCCTCTGTCAGAAAAAAAAATCTCTGGTCATATAAGCCATCCATTCAAAAGAAGTATGACAGAGAAATAGGATTAGCGCATTTCGTATTAATGATTCTGACGTCATAGTATTACATTAACTTCAAAAGATGCTAACGGAACACTGCGCATTTTTAATGTAACGTAGCGCTAGTTTTTTTTATCAGGTACTCCAAAGACGTCTTATGGACGTCTTATTACGCAGGTCTTACAGTAAGACGTCTATAAGACGTCTTCAAACGGACGAAAGCAGATCGTTTGCAATGAGACGTAATATCGACGTCTTAAAGGCGCATTCTAAAAAGACGTCTTTTATGGGGCCTCTTTAATACGTCTTAACTCGTCTCAAAGACGTCCATACCAGATTGAGACGAAAAAAGACGAATTAAAAACGTCTCGTGTTTAATGGGATATATATGGTTAAGACGTTAATAGTTTAAGGTGGCAGTTAACTCACTTTTTTAAAAATGACTATGTTTTCTAGATTGAATATATCTCCAAATGTAATTAACTTACACCTTTGAAACTTTCCATGAACAACCATATATAGTTAAGCATACTAAAA
>JAULBZ010000905.1:0-25616 GCA_032360805.1 Neoturris breviconis | reverse complement strand
AAATAGCAATTTTAAAAACTTGATAACTTGACTTCCATTTACTAAAATCCAACGAAACTTTCCAGTTTTACTAATTTGGTATGAGGAATTCATTTCTGAAGTCAGTTTTTATTGAAAAGAAGCAGAAAAAATTGTCATTTCCAACACGGAAGCGAGAATTAGTACACCATATATAGGAACAACAACACAAACAGCATAACAGTGATTACCATTATTGGGTTAATTCCATTGACCACCACTGACTATGCTCTTTGCTCAAAGGAATGACTAGAGAAGAGGGCATCACCCTTATGAAATGTCGCCTCGCTGCTACACCCAGCAGTGGACGACATCCTATATATCAAGTTGTTTACATCTTTTTGGAAAGTCACTGGGAAGTGTTTCAAAAAAGGTGATGCTTCTTAACCGTTTTAAAAAGGGTGAAACTTCTAAGCTGTTCCAGGGTGATCTCTCTCTTGTGCACAATTTCACATTTTTTTCATTTGGCTCCAGTATATGTTCTTAAAACAGAAAATCACCACTGGATGATAATTCAGAATTACCTAGAGCCTGCCTGGGTGTCGCCCTTTTCTTTTTGGAATGTTGCCCTTTATGAAACCAGTGACATGGAGTTAAAACATGGAGTTACAGTGTATATATATGTGACATTTGTGCCTAATGGCACCACAATTTCAGTTTCAAAAAATGCCATTATTTCCAGGACTACATTGTACAGTATACACTGATGTTCAAAGGAATATCGACATAAAAATGAAGAAATCGACAAAGCTGATAGGTTTAATTTTATTCTCTGTTTATATTTTTGCGGACCGAGAGAGAAGCGTGTATATATACTATTTAATGGAAAATAATGCATTTGTGCATAGACCAAGCTAAACATGCAAAGGTCTACAGTATATCATAGCTAGGCTATATATAATTACCAAGCTGATAGAATAGCTTCCTCCTGTGAATAGGAGTATATACATTTATTTGATTGCTTCAATATTTTTGGGATATAGAGCTGTCACCCATATGGTCATTGCCCTGATGTGGACACTGCAGCAATTTTCTTAGTTTGCTTTGAAATCAACAGCGGAAATCATTGCAGTGTCCACTTTAGGGTGACATCCATGAGTGTGACAATCCTCTACTTCTCTTTTTTCCTAAAACATTTGTTACTGAATTTGAGATTGAGTGCTTGCATTATTTGAACTGCAGCAATCCCATAAAGATTAATCTGATGATGTTGATAATTTATCTATTGCAGATAAGATAAAAATAACAAAGGCTCATATTGTTGCATCACCACTACAGTAACAGGTTTAGGTTTAATCGGTTCACTTTATTAGATGGATAGAACATCAGTCATTTCTTTGGAATTTCAATAAATTTCCATCTCCTTAGCTTATAGAGGTCCTATATTTGATTATATGTCTTGGATAACTTTTTATGTTATACATAATCAATAAATATATTTTGGATCCTTTTTTAAATAGGTCACAACTTTATTATGTGTTGTTCTGTAGCTGTACCTGTTCTCATAGGGGTGGATTTTGTTAGATGAAGAATTTCTTGTTTTTCCACAAAATTGTTTTTTCCCAAATTGTATTTCATTTTTAATGATTTCTGTATTGTATTGTATTATTCTAGTTTTACATGAAATTCTTCCCAATTAGTCACAAAAACACTTTTCCCAAACATTCTGGCTAACACCATGGCTGTAGTTGCTGATTTCATCGTTCTCAATCTTATCCTGTAGGTCTTTAGGTTTTACTGTTTTTTATATGTGTTGTGTCCCCTTATTGAGCATATGCTCACACATTTGTTGAAGTGTTCAGATTTTACTATTTATGTATACTGTTCTTGTACCACACATTTTATGGATGGAAGAAGTTACAATTATTTCCTTTATGCTCTTGTTCTATGTTTAAAATGAGCTATTGCTGGGCTATATCACTTCAATTCACATCAATTTTTCGATTTCGTCCACTCGTTATAGAGTTTTGGGTAAAAAGGCATGGTACTGTCTGGTACTGTCATGGTACCATTTGGTTATGGCGTTCTAGGCAATCTTACGGGACAGCTTGCCAATTTTTAAAAAATTTTTTGCCACTTGATTTCGTTAATTTGGAATCGAGTATTGGCAAAAAAAGGGATTTTTTCAAAATTTTGAACATTTGATTTCTATGATGTTTTGACTACATTCACCACAAAAATATTGACCCAAATTCAAATTGCTATGAGACTTTCACCACAGTCGCATTTGGACTTAGAAAATATTTTGATTTCTATGAAAATTTGACCACATTCACCCAAATATTGTTGAGGCAAAAGTTAAATTGTTGACTGTGTATAAGGACTTGACCAGAATCACATTTGGGATTAGAAATTATTTGAAAAATACTTTTTTCTATGAGACTTTGACCATAATAAGACACGATAAGATAATATATTTTTATTTATCAATAGTAGTTGCAAAAGAAAAAATAATAAGGACAAATAAATAAGGTTTTAATGCTACTACTGAAGGGAGACCATACCTAATAGCATAAAGCTAAGGCAAAGGATATGGCCACCCTTGGACGAATACGGAAAAACAAAACAGGACGCACAAGACGACACAAACATAGGGAGTCAAAAGATAAACAAACCATGTGAGAAACTTGGGCAAATCTGTCAATTCAAAGAGAATTAATAAGAGGAAACAAAATACTTCTTCAGATCACTTTTAAGATCAGTGAAGTCTATGGAGACAAATTTTCTTTATTTCTTTATTTTTAATTTTAACAACAGATGAGGAGAACCACATTTTATTAGATGTTATGTATATAGTTAAATGTCACAAGTTTACTACCAATAGAGACCATGTTTTTACTAAACTGTAATTATGTTTAATGTACCTATATTTTATAGTCCCACAGCACAACATAAATATATTATAAGTAAAGTATACTTTATTATACATAGTATATGGTATAGTCAAATGGGGTAATAAAAAGCCAGGTTGGGGTAAAAAAATTGTGCAAATTCCAATATCTACTGATAAAGAAGAGTAAAATTGCAATTAGCCTAATAGAATATAAAAAGTTTCAACCTTGTCAGTAGTGGCAGGACAGCTCTTCCAGGAAAGTATATAATAATTAAACACAAGGACAGCTCATCAGCATCATTTGCCAAGATCAAAATAAGATAGGAATGTGTGGATGGATGGCATGAAATAGGCCATAATATCTACTTAATTAATTATTAACTTATACAATTAGAGAAAATTACATTACATATACTCATAATATAAGAAACAGATGTCATTTATTTTATTAACTTAGTATGTAACAAACAGAACATGCTTGAAACCAAACTGTCTTTTTCTTTCATGTTTTATGTTTTTAAGTATGTATTAGGTCTATTGTTATAAATAACCTTTCTTTTTCTGTCAAATTGAACCTAAAAATCTCTCATAACGAATCTATGTTTAGAGATTAATTGGTCAGTGTAGTGAAAAATACAATTTCAAACGAAAAATTGTTGCTTTTTTTTACCCCAAATAGGTAGAAATTAATGGGGTAAAAAAAGCCGGTCCAAATTTTACCCGTATTTTATCAAATTTTGAAAAATAAATTATATAATCATTTAAGTAAACACAATACTGTAAGTGCCTTATGACATACAAGCAAGGTTTTAAAACATTAAAGGGAGAGAAAGTTTTAAATCATCATTGCTGATAACTAGGGGGTGTCAATCCATGTAAATACCAAATTTTCACATGAGTCAGATTCTTTATTTATAGTCCAACATTAGACTGCAATGATTATTTGCATCACTCACAGACTCCTGACCTTTTTTAACCCAATAACCCCCTTGGCTTTTTTTTTACCCCATTTGACTATATATATATAATGCTATGATGTGTAATGTATGATGTATATATATAATGTTTGTATAAAATTCGTATTCACTGTGGAGGAGTGATTTTTGAGCATTGATTCTGTCTATGATATTGATCAGAAATGATTTATATATATTGTATACATAATAATAATATATAAAATCATTTATATGATGAACTCATCTCAACATAATTTACAATTTCATGTATGCATATTATTTAGAATAATTCAAGAAAAAGTTATCGTTAGAGAAACACATTTAATATGGTGTGCATATTAACTTGAAAATGGCAAGTGATGATTTTTATAAAGTCTTAGGTGTATCAAAAGATTCAACTGAAGCAGAACTCAAGAAAGCGTAAGTTTTGTTCTGTTTTTAGTAAGACTATCTAATATCAGTGTTCAAAAGAGCAAATAATCACTGTGAAAGAGCGATTTTTAAGCATTACCTCAGGTTATTGAGTATTGATCAGTGCTTAAAATATGAGTGAATTAATCACTGTAGAAGAGCAATTTTTAAGCATTACCTCAGGTTATTGAGTATTGATCAGTGCTTAAAATAAGAGTGAATTAATCACTGTAGAAGAGCAATTTTTGAGCATTACCTCAGGCTATTGAGTATTGATCAGTGCTTAAAATAAGAATAAATATGAAGGAAAAAATATGAGTTTAGACGACAAATTCTGAAGCTAGTGATACTCCTCCATGCTGCCCATGTTGAAAAATACTGTATTTACTATTTTCTTGAATAAGTGCCAGTAAGTGCCTCCCCTGAATAAGCTCTCCCCCTATAGATAATACTTAGTGCCTTCTAAATACCAACCCCCTCCTCCCCCCCCCACTCCCCATTTTATGGCCGTTTTCAATGAGCATACCCAACTTCTACAGCAACTTGCAATTTGTTCTGTTAGAAAAAATGTGCTTTGGCGAAGATAATTTATCTCTAGTCAGCACAAAATCTGATATGCAGGAGACATCACATGATGGCAATTAGTATTTCACATGGTGTACCTGAAATATGGAGATGGATGGGCTTTACTATAGTATATCAAAAGACGTATAGCAATTGACAAAATAAACAAACGCAAATATCTTCCAACGAACTTGATATTTCCGATTATTCCACGGTTTCCCCTCCTGTAGTTTTTGCAGTTGCTTTATTTCATTGATGCCACCAGGTCAGGATAATCAAGATTTGGTCAGGATTTAGTTAGGATTGTCAGGAAATTAGCTGCTTATTCGGCTAAAATCAGGATAAAGTAAGGATTTTCATACAATTTCTGCAGACTGATTCAATAGATTGGTAATTGTAACAACTTGTCTGTGTGATGCGAGGAGGGGTGTCATCACCTTCTTATTTGTTCTATTGATATTGCAATCAGCAATGATCTGGATTTTCAGCTAAGAAGGTCAGGAAAAAGTCAGGATTTTGAGATGGGAAGTTGGATTGACCATCCTGTATACAAGCATATATACAGGCATATCTTTGTTAATTTTTTAAAACAAATAAATGGGTTTTTTCACTGTTTAAACATATGGTTATGTCAAATTGACAAAATTCTAAGGCTCTCCTTATAGTATCGATTTCATCAAGTCTATTCTTTTTTACTGTAATTTTATTAATTTGAAAGTTTGGACAGAATCACTCAGTAAGAACCTTTTTATTTGAATATACAGGAACTAATATATATATTGCATAAAAATTTAATCATTGCACAGCAGTTAATGTTAACATTATTCAGATCGATCTGTAAATAATGGATACATGTTTGTCTAACATTATTCAAGTCTATCTGTAAATAATGGATACATGTTTGTCTGAAAGAATCATAATCAGTGTTTTTAACATTTTAACTTAAATTACTCGTGCAGTTACATTGTAGGTATTGCATCATTTTTTATATCAATGCAATGCTTTTGTTTACGACATCTTATCCCTTATAATCCTTATAGTACAGTGTTAGAAATAAGAGCAAAATAACCAAGTATATTTTTAAGTGGATTTTGATATGATTTATTTGCAAAATATTCTTTATAAACATTTACATAGTAAATTGCCTGACACAAATCAGGATAAGTTTACAGTTGATCTCACACACGCTTATCTCGCTTGTGCTTTATTCCATTATCTCTTGTTATTGTTGGTAAGCATTCTATGAAATACAATTTTCTTGTCAGTCATCACTGAAAGCAGATCTCAAAAAGTGTTTTATTGCCTCCTATTAAACTTTGCCTACGTCCACACTTAGTAATTGATCATTATCTATGTGTTGTCTTGTCTTGTGTGCCCCATATCGTTTTGTTGTAATTGTCCCTGAGTGGCTATCTTGTGTATATAAATGATGTATGTCCCCAAAATGCCCGTCATGTTTGTGATTTGGTGATGGCCTAGTAGATACTAAGGTATCGGTTGTGTATGTGCATGTGGTTATGGCTTGGGGTGATAGTTTGCTGTGTTCTGGGGTTATTTGGAAATTAGTTGATTTGGGTGGGAAGGGGTGTAGGGTTATCCTGGGTGAATGGTTTCAGGTGGGGAAGGGGTAATTTTGAAGGACAATCTTTTCCATACGGAGTTGATTGAGATATTGGTGATCTTTCCTAGTTGTTTTGTCCTATGACTGGTACAAATAATTATTTGAGGAAACCTTCTTCAAAGTTGTATGAGGTGTTTATTGGATCGTGTTTTGAGTTTCTTGGTTTCTTGGTCATTTTCTGTGTTTTTGGTCGTTTCTGCTTTTTGTTGTGAAATGGATCTGCTTACTTAATTATTTACATATTCGTTTATTGGCTTATTTATTTGTTCGTTGGCGTGTCATTTAGCAGACAAGTAGGGAGTCATTTGTTTATTTTGTTATGTATTTTCATCATTTTTGTGGGTGTCGCTAAAATGTGTGGGTGGGGATTGCTAAAATTATTGCCTCATGACTTGAGATAGGAGGGTTCCATGGTGGCTGCAATGAAGTTATAGGTAAGGTAAAGGGATGTGGGGTTTGGAGGGTTCACATCAAAATTAAATTGGTAAGTCGAGAAACCTGAATGAGGGGATAATGAGGGGATGAAGCTGTAACTTTCGTATATGCATTTAGATATTGTATGATATATGGTTATCCATTTCGAGTTTTGACGGCGGGAGCATATAGATAATAATATTCAAGTTTTTAGTTGCTCCAAAGTCTGCCCATGGTGTGTGTGTAGTGGTACTCGACTTGATTGTACTATGGACAAGAAGGAAGTACAGGTTGTGGATATGCAGGGAAACGGAGGTGGTGGAATGGAACACCTCATTATGGGAAACTGACGAGTCATGAATATAACGCGGACTGGCCACAGTCTGATCCGCCAGTAAAGTGACTTGTCAACTTCCTATAGTAAGATAAATTCCAACGAAAAAATGAGAACGAGGGTATCTTCAAATAATTAATTACGGTAGGCAGACTATAAAAAAGAAAAACGAGAATGAGAGGTTCCTTAAAAAATTATTTACATAAGCCAAAGTACAAAACAAAACAAAAACCACATCCTCTCCCCCCACCTGAAATCATTTACCCAGAATAACCCCTTACCTTATCTCAATCAACTAATTTTCAAACAAGCCCAGAACACAGCAAGCAGGACTATCACACCAACCCACAACCACATGCACTCACACAAGCTATACCCTGGTATCCACTAGGCCAGCACCAAATCACACACAAAACGGGCATTTTGGTGTGTATTCACTATAATATTTTTTTCCTAATGGTTACAAGATCATAATGGTAGAAAATACATCTTATCTTATTTACCATTAATTCTATAAATTTTATTTTTGAAAATGGTTCCTTATGGCACCCCTAACTACTTTCTTTTTTAATTACCCCTTATCTTAAGGCCAAGGTCACTACTAGAAGAGGGAGTACGGATATTAATCCATTTCAAACTACCTTACTTACCCCGAAAAATGGCTGAAAGCACTTTACAAGGGAAAAGGTACTGTAGGTGGCAGTGCTTCCAGGGATTTGACTCTGCTAAAGTTGAGAAATCCTCACAAAAAAAAATTGGGTGTCAAATTTTTGTATTCCATATCATTAGTTTTTATAATGACCAGGTTTAGTGAAAAGTTTTCTCTATTCCTAACAAGTCGAAAGCTCTGCTCTTCTCCACAGTGATTGCCTGTTCTTATTTGTGCGTTCTGTCTTTTCAAGCACAGAGTACAATAGCAATGTAGCCATCTATCTAATGATTTCAGGTATCGAAAATTAGCTTTAAAATGGCACCCTGATAAAAACACAGATAACAAAGATGAAGCAGAGGAAAAGTTCAAATCGATATCTGAAGCATATGAGGTACTCTCAAATAGTAAGTAAATTAGTAAACAAGGAAAATATGTTAAAAATCGATTCTAGATCAGATCTCTGCAAATCAGAAAATCCGGGGTATGAGTTTCCCTGCTGGCACTTGATGCCGGATCAACACTGACAAAATATTATTTTGATGGCTCACTTTTAACTTTGTAGGTGGAAACACAAAGACACAACTCTGCAAGTGTTGTCCAGTAGCCACAATAAAATACTTAATTTGACATACGGTACTCGAAATAAAAGCAAATTATCACTGTGGAGAAGGGGTTTTTGAGAATAGTATCGTGCTACAAAGCCAGTGATTATTTACTCTTATTTCGACCATACTATGACCCGCTTGAAAGTTCTGTGGTACAATAGCAAGATTGTGTATTTAGTTTCATGAAAAGCCTGATGCTACACTCAAGAATCTCTTATTCATTGATGTTCTTAATTTTGTAAAGTGTATTGTGCTTTTACGTATGTTTTCCTTTTATTTTATAGAGGACAAGAGAGCTTTGTATGATCGGTATGGGAAAGATGGCTTAAGCGGTTTGATAATTTTTAAAAATAATTTTTATTCAATCTCTACTAATTAAAATGTGCTAACTTATTCACTGTGTGTTGGTTACTCCAGGGTTATTCTTACAGTTTTTCAGCCTGCCAAACAAAGTTTGGATGGGTTATTACTATCACTTTGCAGGGGTGGCGTTGCCCCACTTTTCTTATTAACCATCTTCCCAAATAGCTACCGTTTTAAAATGCGGTACCAGCATGCGAGGTGATACTTTAGAAGGACTCACCAAATTCTTTTTTAAGTTTTCTGAAATTTGGTATCAGCATTCTAGGCAATATTACGAGACTGCTGGCCAATTTTTTGTCAATGATTTTTCCGAAAGTGTAGACTTTTGGAAAAGTTTCCACTTTTTTTAATTTTTGAACGTTTGATTTCTATAGGGTAATATCATACCCCAATGGTTGCGGAGAAGTAGAGACTTAGAAATAAAGTAAAATTGACCCTTTAATATTCTATGAGGATTTGACCACATTCAAGTTAATATCGTACCCAAGTTGGTGAGAAGTAGTAGACTTAGAAAGTTTTTCACAATTTAATTTGCTATGAGATTTTGATGTTAAAATTAGATATAATATGGGAATTAATAACATTAGTAATTAGTCCAAATATGATTTAGAAATATAATGACAATTGGACAGAGGAAGCCTTTTTTAATGAAATAAAATATATTTTTTTATTGCATTGCTCAAGGCAATTAAGGAGGATTTTCACTTCTAAAGAGGTGGTTAGTAACCTATAAATATTATTATTTTATTATTCATCAATTTTTTAGCACTTTTTAATTTTGTTGATATGACGTCAATTTGCTATTTTAAGACATAATATGTAACTAATTCTGATAAACATATGGGTACCATACCATTGGCCCATAAATACGGGGGTCTTAAATCTTTTTTGGCCTATGAGGTTGCATCCTTATATTCAAATCAAAGAAGATGTGTTATACATGGATAGATTGCCCATCTCATGTATTTAAAGATTCTCTTGAGTCCATGGATATTTTCATTTCCAAGGGTTGCTATTTCAAAAAAACTTTACAAAAATGCATTTTTTACGCTTTACAGATAATGTGATCTTCGTAGCCTCAAGGGATATTTAATAGAACGCAATGTTAGCAACCCCGAAATAATCACAGCGATGTAAAGGGACAGAAACTAACGATGCGGCTGTCAAAGGACACCTTAACTGCCTTGAGTGTTCCATTGATTTTTAAAGTTTTAACAGATCTTGCCATATGTCTCTTTCATTGACATCTTGAAAGAGGACACCAATTTGGAGACAATCAACAAGTTGAAGACAGCAATGATGGGCAGAACCACCTGGCGGTAATTCGTCAAATCGGGGATAAAAAATTCTCGGCCGAGGTAACAGATCTTAATGTAATTGTGCCTATACATACATCATAACCTACATTTATTATAACATACACTTTACTATCATATAGCCTATGCACATCTTATATGCATATAGCCTATATACATAGCCTATACATAGAGCATAGCATATCCTCTATTTTATAACTATATAACCAAATTCTTAACTTCAGTATGACAGTTTAGGAACATATATCATTCTTATATGGTGTATACACAGTACCATGATGTATAATGTGTTTACACCGTACCATGATGTATGATGTGTATACACAGTACCGTGATGTGTATACACAGTACCGTGATGTGTATACACAGTACCATGATGTATGATGTGTATACACAGTACCATGATGTATGATGCGTATACACAGTACCATGGTGTATGATGTGTATACACAGTACCATGATGTATGATGTGTATACACAGTACCATGATGTATGATGTGTATACACAGTACCATGATGTATGATGTGTATACACAGCACCATGATGTATGATGTGTATACACAGTACCATGATGTATGATGTGTATACACAGTACCATTGTGTATTATACATTTGAATTAGTTACATATGCTAATTTTAACTTTTGCTTAGTTTGGTGGGCTACTTTCAATACTGTGCCTTTGAATATATATTTTGTGTGACAAGGTTGTCCTTAAGGTGCATGATATACATTATCTTGTACCAAAGGGAAAGAGAAAATAACTATGTCAGTTGTTTTAAAAATAAATAGTTTTCAGATTTGTCACAGACACAAAGACAAGAGTTGTGTGCATGTACAATACATTATTTAAAAAAATTACGATACAGAAGACGCAAGATATGAAAACTTTTTTTGCTTCCTTTTTGTCTGCTCCATGATATATTTACTTAATTCATAAAACCAATGGTTGAAGTGACAGCCATTTTCCACTTTAGAAAATTTTCCGCGGAATGAAACAGAAAATGCGCATGCATTGAAGGAAATTATAGACATTCCAATAGTAGGAATTGACATCAAACATCGTTATGGAATGTCCAATGGAATGTCTCCATTCCGTGGAAAATTTCCTGATGTGGAAAACGGCCTTAAAAACGAATAATCATTGTGGAGGAGAATTTTTTTTAAATAGATAAAGTATTTACTTTTATTACAATCACTGTATTAGTGTGAAATAAGTTTTGTATCTCTTTTCAGGTGAAGATAATGGCTTCCATAGTGCAGGCAGAGGCACATCATACAATTTTGAGCCACATTTCACATTCAGTCATGCTGAGGACATATTTAAGTATGTAGTGTTTTATTAAACTCTTCTTCTGATGATGTTCATCATAACTAACTCATAAGTGAGATAAGAAAATAATATAGTAGTGCACCCCTGCTTGCAAAACACAGTTTAAATTGGAAATTCCAAATTATGAAAACACTAGCTGTGTTACATTTTACAAATTTGTTTTAAACACAAATTTTAATTATATCTTCAATCCAGCTTCATTTGTAGAAACCTTTCTTTTGATTGGTAGCTTCTGATACCCAACATAACTTATTGAATTAAGCTCTTGCCCAATCAATAACTTTTAGTTGGAAACATATTTATTAACTTTGTTTGTTTTCAGAGATTTCTTTGAACATGATCCATTTGGTGACGACATATTGAGGGATTTTTTCGGTAGGTTTAAATTACTTTTAGTTCTTATTATTAATTACAAAGCAGTGTTGCAGATCGTTATCACTGTATGTATGCAAATTTATGTGCTTAGGTTTAACTGTCACTTGCTTTGGTGGGCTACTTTCAATACCGTACCTTTCATTTTGTTATTGTTATTTTGTTATAAATTTTTATCATCGATTCTTATTTTCTGGTTATACAGTAATGATTGTCCTACATATATTTTAGCAGATTCTTTCTTTTTAACTAATTCTTCCTTTTTTTAAACAGGGCATTCAGTATTTAGCCACCATGGTGGTCACCATAATGGTAGAAGCCAGAACAGTCGTGTTGCTGCTAGAAACCCTGATCCATTTGGTAATTCTTTTGGAGGATTTAATTCAGCTTTTGGAAGAGGTTTTGGTGGCTTTGATGACCCTTTCTTTAGTTCAAGGTAAACTTTTATAGGCACTTCAATATTCTTACTCAAGAAGAAAGCTATGCTCAATAATCAATACATATTGTAAGCATTGAACTGCTATTACAAGTTGCTCTTTTCAACTTTTGCGTGAATAACTTACTTACGCTATCCACAGCTGTGAGCTATAACTATTGTGACATGATGACGCTTCTCCACAGCTCCCAATCCAATAAAAGAATCCAATTGCAAACTCCTCAATAGTGGATATTATATCCATGCTCCTGATTGAACATTTACCTTTACAAAAACCTCTACTTAACAGACACCTCTTTATTTGTTGCTCTCAATGCAAAATTGTTGCTTCCAATGCAAAGTTGTTGCTCCCAATGGTGTCCACTATATATCAGTTTACTGTAGTAGCATAATCCTCTTCTTAGGAATAAAATTTTCACATTGACTAAAATTTGCAAACCCAAGATTGTGGATTTTATGCATGGATTTGCAAGATTTTGTGTTAATTAATTTTTATGGGTGTAGCCTAATTGAAAATTTGTTTTTCGTGCATATCTTTTATGTTTTAAATGTGTCAAAGGCATTACCATCACTTGTTCAATTTTTGAAAAATTGTACGTGGACAACCTATGCCTTGTGTCGCATGGACTAAATTTTACGAAAAATTGCGAAATGTGCAAAATTTAATACGCGCGAATATTAGTCCATTAATCCACTTTTTAAGGTACAAAGTGTGAAGCTATGCCCAAATAAGGTACAAAGTGTGATGCTATGCCCAAATAAGGTAGAAGTGTGAAGCTATGCCCAAATAAGGTACAAAGTGTGAAGCTATGCCCAAATAAGGTACAAAGTGTGAAGCTATGCCCAAATAAGGTACAAAGTGTGAAGATATGCCCAAATAAGGTACAAAGTGTGAAGCTATGCCCAAAAAGGCACTCTCTTCCACACCGAATAATTATGCTAATGATATTGCTTGTATTTAAAACTTAACTTGTTTATTTCTTTCATCAGTACATCATCGTCTTCATTTTCAAGTTCATCAGTTGGAAATGGATTTGGAGGTGGATTTGGAGGTGGTGGAGGTTTGTCTTTAATAAAATTTAACTTTATTAGAATGTACCAACGTGTCTGATCAAAACATTTGGGTTGTCCAGAATATTAAGAGTGTTTATGAGCTTAAGTGAGTAAGTTAGTTTGTTGACTACAGGAGGAGGTGATCCAAAGCCTCCTCTTTCATTAGCTTCTAACACAAGGGTATGGGAGGGTGCCACCTCTTTCATTAGCTTCTAGCACAAGGGTATGGGAGGGTGCCACCTCTTTCCCAATGGGGCATGTATGATGACACTTTCCATGTTTTCACTGCATTTGATAAAATTGATAATGATGCCCTTGTCACAATGATGAAACTTCAAAAAACTATCTTGTAACAGTTCCAACACAGTTTCTGATCTTGTTCATTAATTTTTAATTCTATAGGAAATTGCAAAACATGAATTAGGAACAAAATGAAGTTTCAAATGATAATACATAATCTCCTCCACAGTGTTTAAACTAAGAGCTATACTGGTAAATCCCTCCTCCAGAGTGTTTAAACTAAGAGCTATGCTGGTAAATCTCTCCTCCACAGTGTTTAAACTAAGAGCTATGCTGGTAAATCCCTCCTCATGTTATACTGTTAGCCATCAACTTTCTTCTTCTTTTTTAAGGCTCATTCAAATCTTCATCAACATCAACTAAATATGTAAACGGTAGAAAAGTTACTACCAAGAAAGTATCCGACAATGGTAAAGAGACTGTAGAAGTATATGAAAACGATGTTTTGACATCGAAAACAGTAAATGGTGTACCACAACTTACCAATGGAAACTCAGAAAAATTACGGTTAGAGGGACATAATAGAAGGAAAAGATAATTATCTACCAGCCTTATCAACTGCATAGCTTTCTTGTTTATAAGATTATGAATTTTTAAACTTTCTTGTATTATATTTATTAGGATAACGACTTAATTATGTTCTTGAATTTATCTGACCAAATTAATTCATAAATCCTCACAACTACTCGTGAAACGACAGAATAAAATTATAACATCCCTTCCATCATAATGCTTGAAATGAATATCTATGTTCATTTTAGTCAGTATATAGTGAAATGTTGTGTATCAATTAGTATTACTATATATTCTTCATAGTAATATTTGGGATGTTTGAAAAAAATGTTTACTTTTGTTTTATATTTGAAAATATAAAATTATATAAAGTAAAACTAAAATTGTTTTGAGTGTTTGCTGTGCAAGTACTCCCCGTGAAAGCTTCAGGCTAAATTTTACTTTTTGTAAAAAATCAAACAAATTACACTTCAAAATAAAGTTTTGTTCCCCTTTTTGTAAGGAGATTTTTGTAAGGAGATTTTGAATAATTTGAATATTTGGTGGGTGTTATAATTATCTTCTGTTTGTTTCATATTATATAAAGTGCATGGAATAAGAATAAATAAACACTATGAGTGAGTGCTTTTTGAACATAATATATTTAAGTTTTTATAGCCTGAAGCTATTGCTCCTCTTCAGTGATTATGTTCTTATTCCAAATACTGTTTACATATTTTTGTCAACTTCTTAGAAGTATTAGTTTGCATTATTTTGTTTTGTCATTATACTTTCAAAGGTTGAAATAATCACTGTTTAATCCTTCACATTTGGTTTCTTTTGACCACTGAAAGATTTGTTGAATTTAATTGGGCCTTTACCTTTGTAGATATACAATAAAAACCAGTCTTTATGTACATCCTTTAATTTAACTGTAGAGAGAACGTTTTCAGGATCCTGTACAATACATTGTGAAAACTAGGGAAATATTTTGTTCATGATATTGAATTAGTATCCATAAAAAAACTATCCTCCAAAAAAAAAAATCTTCTCCACAGTGGTTTTTTGAAACTCTGTTTTGTGGTCTCATATTTGTTTCCAGGTATTTTTAACATTATAAAGGTTTTATTTATATTTGGTGTGTTGTTGATCTGTCTGTATCCACAATAAATTATTTGATTGAGTTTTACATTGCTTTTTAAGAATCGTGCTTGTTTAGGGACTATATAAGTATATATATCTACTTGTTGTACTTTAGCGCAATGCTATAGATTTTGCATACATATACTGGAATAATCAGTTTGCAATTTCAGTGCTTGAAATAAGAATAATCACTGTGGAAGAGAGCAATTATTCTTTTCTCAAGCACTTGATAAAGTGGTTGAAAATAATTTTTTCAAAAACAAAAGCTTTTAACTTGTTATGATATTAAGCTGAAGTGTTCAGCATATTACTCATTCAAGTATGAATACAACTGCCAGAGATCACCAGAAATCACTAAAATACCCTCCTCACAGGTGTTGTAGTTTCGGGTGTGTTATTTGTTATCATAACTTGGTAAAAAAGATTTATTTCAAACAATAGTTTTTAACAAGTTCAACATTATACTCATTTGTTTATCAAATAGCTTTTAGCTTATGGTTAATGGCTTTTAAACTCTTCTTTTTTGCTACCCAAATAAGTCTTAATCTGACTCTATATTAGCTTAGCTTATGGTTGATGGCTTCTAAAATAGGAGCACTCCTCCAGTATTCAATTAATTTTATGTTGTTTTTTTTTGTTACATTTAAGAGACAAATTTATATGTAAAAAGAAAACCAGTTTGGTGCCCCAAGTAAGAGTAAATATTCATTATGGAGGTATTGTTTCTCCACCTTCACATTGATCATTTCTTCTTATTTTGAACGTTGTGTATCATTTAAAAACAATAAATATTATGGCCTTTATGAATTTAAACCTGTCTCATAATCATATTTGATATAAATAGTATCCATATGTGTTGGATAGCATTATCACTGTCTCACCGACTCAAATCTCTTCTCCACATTTTTTAATTGTTATTTTAAATCCTGTACCATAGTTGTTTGCATATGATACAATGATTAAAAAGATATAATCGCTGTGAAGGAGTGAATTTTGAGCATAATTGAGGCTGAAACTATGCTGAAATGTTCCACCTCCACAGTGGTTATTTGCTCTTATTTCTAGGACTGTAATTCAACAGGATTCTGTCTGCAATAGCAATTCTAGAAATCAGTAAATGAATGGGTTGGTGGACAAAAATGTATCAGTGGTAGAAATAAGAGCATATAATCACTGTGGAGAAGTGGCTTATGAGCATAGCTTCTGAAAGATAGTCTTGTTTCTACATAGAACTGTGAAATAGAATTAGTAGCATGTTATGTAGGTCTTTTAACGTCATGCCCATGACTGATTAAAAAAGGCTGAAGCTATGCTCATTAATCCCTTCATGATTTATAGCCTGAAGCTATGCTTAAGTATTACTCCTCAACAGTAATTGTTTGCTTCTATCTTAACCACTGAAAACATAATGGATTAAAAGAGTTGTTGTCCTTGTACTCTTCCTATTGCTAACGGTAAGTAAGTAAGCATAATGGTAAGCGTTAATATAACTGCTGAGTATCATCTGTGGAGGAGTGTTATTTGAGTATAATTTTCAACCTCAAATCTGAAAACTACTCGAAAATACTCTTCTAATGATAATGTTGTAACCTTGCAATAATTGTTATGACTCGTTATTATGTTTATCTTTATACACTTATAGTTTTACATATAATAATTGAACACTGTAGAAAATGTAAGACAACATCCTAATGTCTCAGCAACTGGTAAGAAAGGTTTGCTTGATTGGTTCTGGGAACTGGTAAGATTTCTTTCATTAACAACAAAGTTTTGATGAACTATTACTATCACAATTCTACAGGTTAAGTAGATACTCATCTTGTTTTTACAGTATCAAAGACTATCAAGCACAGCTATTTCCATATATGCCAATGTGCAATCTATATGCCACATTTGCTCCTCTTTTGTGATTTTAGTACAGACTTACGGCCTAAATGCCCCCCACCAGAACATTTTGATGGAACCATGCTGTAGCGTTGAAACTTTCCAGAAAGTTAAATCAACGCATAATTAACATTTTAGCAGAAATAATTTTCTTGATGACGTCATCACGAGAAAACAGGTGGTGCAAAAATTCAAGCAAAATTAAGAGGTAACTCACATATTGATTTTGCACACGCAACTCCTTAACCCTAAAACCCCCTCCCACCCGGTACCTTATAGCCACCCTCCAAGATTCTAAGAAAATCGATAAAATGTCTTTCTTGACAAAATCATGGGAATAGGAACCTAGGCACACAAAATTCGTTTTTTGAGTAACTTTAGACTGCTAGATATCAAGACTGTACCCTTTCACCACCATTACGTCAAAAGGGACTCTAACGTGTGCCAAATTGATATGTGAGTCACCCCTAAGAAGGAATTTTTTTTACGTTCTGTCAAAATAATGGTTGCTAGGGGAAAATGATCGGTAGTTACCAAAAAAAAATCTCTTTTAAAGTATCCTAGAAAAATGTAGGAAACGTCCAAAAAGGACATGGTACAAATACAACACACATAAAAGGTTCTTGATACTTCATTTAAAAGATGCAGTAAAGTAGATCACTTAGTGGTGACAGAATTCAGTAAAACTTATTTCCGAATCATAAGGAGAGTTATAATAATTCAACTGAACTTTATGCCGGCGGCCCGCTTTTATTGTGCTACTATTTGGAAATTTGGTACCAGCATTTGAGGCGATATTGCCAATGGTCCGAATTATTGCATTTCAATATAATGAAACAAAAAGGCATGATACCATCCTGAAATTTGGTATCAAATTTGGTTTGCTGGCCAAATATTTTTGATTTCATTGATTAAGAACTGAGCAGCGGCAGAAAGAGGAAATGTTGAATTATTCTTTGTAGTTTCGATCACATTTTAGTAAGGGGAGAGTCTTCATTTTGTTTTGAAACATCCTCCTTTTTTCAAAATTGTGATTTGAACATTAAAATGTAAATACATGTAATTAAGAGTCATAAAATTTTATAAAGTCAATGACTTTATAACATTAATTATTCTCAATATGAATTATGAAATACAATGGGAAATGAAAGAATTACTTTAATAAATAAAAGGAATTATTTCAAATAAATGTTATTCTATTGTCCAAAGTTTCTTTATATTTAAATTCTAACAGGTGATAGAAACAAGTCAACGATATATATAATATATATTATATTATAGCTGTGTGACTGCGGTTGGTATGGTGAGGTTTTCTCCCTCTTCTCTGTCTTCAGCAGTGGCTCCAAAGGAGTCTTAGCCTTGTCTCGGTTCTTATTTTAAATTTACTTTTGTCACGCCGTACAATTTATTATGTACCTAGAGTGCTTGAACGAAGAATGACCTCTCCCCTCGATTTGTTAATCAAGGATGACCCCCTTCAAGGTTTCAAGAAGATGAATTGTGTGATACTATACTACCATATATACAATACATAAATCCTATTTCAGTTAGTCTATTTCTTATAATCTTAGTCTATTTTAATAGCCACATCTCTGTTTAAAATATTAAAATTTGGTAACTATTTTCGTTTTTCTAACATTTTGACTGCAGACTTTAAAAAGGTTTTTGCCTACTGGAGATGATCGTACTGAAACTTTCCAACATTTAGTAAAAATCTATAATGCACATTTAGAATTGACCATAAGGGGAAATAACCTGGTTTCTATATAATAAATCTCTCAATAATTAACCTGGTTTCTACAACACATAATTATGCTGAAAATTTGAGCTTCATATCATCTTCTGATTAGTATTTCTGGGTCATAACCTGAAATCACCTATTTTAAAGTGGGAAATCCTTTGTAAATCATCAATTCATTATTTTGACATTACTTGTGTTTGGATAATCCTTGTCGCATAAAACTTGGCCAAAATTTTTCTACCAAGTTTGGTCATGTGAAGAATTCGTTTCCCCAATGTTTCTGATTTTCGGATGAAAATTTTGGTATTTTGCAAGGTTTTCACTTAGAACCTGGAAACTATTTGAAACATCAGGACATTACCTATCTAAAACTGAAAACAGAATTAGAAAAGCTTTTATAGAACTCTAGACACTTAGTCGCAAGGAAATATGGTAGTTTGTAAAATGATAAATAATTATGCAAATGAATTTATCAGGCAATAACAAAGGGGAGTTTCACCACAACAGTAACAAAACTGGTTTGGTAAATTTTGAGCACTCTTTCTCACAATACTTTTCTATCAGAAGTTTCAGACCGTTCTGTAAATTACGTTATAGCCCCATATCTGCCGGCTTCTTCGTGTTGTGTGGCAGTAAATAGAAAAGAAATCGTCAAGTATTGCTGTACATTACATTATAATTCAATTGGATTCATTTTTTTTTCAATCTGTTAATTGCTGAGTATTTCACACAATTTTTATAACAAAGTAGATATTAGGTCTCGTTGACACGAACCTAATTACAGCTCAATTTTAAAAAGGACAATTCATTCAATTATCTCACTCGTTCCATAACTTTGTTCGCATATGCGAAGACTTTCTTTCAAGCTGTACTGTATTTTTTTATACGTAGGGCGTAATAACATATTATACATAATAGCCTATAATGACCATAGTAACCCTGTAGTATTTAGTACTACCGTAAGGTAAGAAATTTTTGCAGAATAAATTTGCGGATGAAGCTTTTAGTGAATTTTATGGAATTAATTTTTGCAGATGAGCTTGCACACTTAAAATTGCAGAATTAATTTATGTGGATGAGGTATAGAAGGACAAATTAATGTTATTTTTGTCTTGAATGTTATTTGAAAAATGGGGAAATGTTTTTTGTTGGAAACTTTCATATGCAAAGTATCTTGTTCACAATATTTAAATATCTCTATTCAAAGTTGTAAAGAAGTTTTAGATATGTTGTTTCATGTTGGTATAATTTCCTTTTTTAGCCTCTCAAACTGAGGAGAGCGACTAACCTTTTCAGCAAGTATTTTTTATTGACACAACAAAATATTTATATAAAATTTAATAATTGATGAACTATTATAATAACACCTAATAACTTCAAGCCTGAATTCCAGTAATTTGTCCAAAGTCCTCAGTAAAGACAGTAGAATAACGTTAAAACATCTTTACTACAGACTTTGAACATGTTTTTGCCCACTGTAACTGTGGGACTCGAAAATAGAACAGGTCCCATTGTGCAAAAATAACATCTGCAAAGAGAAAGGAATGAAATAAACTACAAAATCAATTGCAGAAATAGAATACCAAATAAATAATACTAAGACTCAGTACTTCTGTCTGTAGAGAGTAATGATCCTTTCAGTAATACAATAGACTCAGTACTTTTTTCTGTAGAGAGTAATGATCCTTTCAGTAATACAAAAGGAGATGAGTAGAACTCGTTATCTAAATTAATTTTAATTTATTGTAACCTAGAACTTGCGTATTACATTATTTGTATTACAGTATAGATGAGATACACATGCTTTAGAGTGCATGTCAGTAATCTTCACGATGTAGAACCATACGCAGCAGCGGTGACTCATTTCCTGAAACCTGATTTTGTTGTAAAATAGTATGTAGATATTCATTTCTCAAGAGTTTCTCTCTTTGTGGGAACATCATATTTTTGAGAATCTGTTTTAACTTTCTTCTGAATATTTGTCCAGGTAAATAATAAATAAGTAAATTAATGGATGCTCCGATGGTTATAGCGAGGTTCTGAAATGCCACGTTGTAGTTGCTTGTAACTTGGTCAGAGTTATGTATGTATTGTATGCACCCGTTAATACATCGTATGCCCCAAAAGAAAAATGTAGTGCTTGATATCAGAAGCAACGTTTTGTAAATAGTTCGATTTGCAATAGTTGTTGTTACATCAGATCTTCTTTGTGTATTTTTTTGACTGCTTTTGAAAATAATTATGTTTGCTAGTATTATGAGCAAACAAGGTGCTCCTGTTGCAAGCACACATCTTGTTATGAATATAATCTCTTTATGTTTTATGTTACCATATTTGATTTCATACAAGGCATTGACAGAAGTAGTATTGGTAGAATTTTGATACAAACCATTGGTTGAAGTAACGTTGACAGCATTTTGAATTTGTGTTACATATGGTTTATATGCAAGAAATGATGTAATGTTCAACATAAAACTTGTCACAAGTGCTAGAATGATCCAAATCTTTGTCTGAAGCGTCAAATTTATTCTGAGTTTTTTGAATGGTGATAAAACCAGCTGTACCCTTTGTATTGTTAAGCTTGCGACCAAGAAACCACTTGCGTAGATTGCATAGAAGTATAAAGGATGTCCGACATAACAGTAAAAGTACACAAACGCTTTTATATTTCCTATACTTGGCTTTGCTGCAACTATTGTTTCGGTGATTAGATGTAATATTAAAATCATTGTATCAACTGTTGGTAATAGCAGAAAGTAATCAATTGTACCAGTTTGAATATCTGCCATTTTCTGTTTTAATGCTTGCCATACAATGATGGACATTATGTTCCCAATAACCCCTATGATGGAGATCACCATGTTCACTATCCAGAAATGTTCAAGCATTTTTATGTTCTAAAAGAAAGCAATAAGCAAGAAGTTTAGATTTATTCCACTACTACTGTAAATAAGAAAAATAAGGATTTATAGCTTCAGGCTCCTCAACAGGAGTTATGATCAACCAATGGGTATCTGTTTTCTCTCCTTCTGTATAGAGTATACCTTCAGGAATGATTTACGTATATGCTATTGTATCCTCTTAAATTATACATTTGGAAGGTTGTGACCAAGATACATTACATTGATAAAGTACAAAGAACAAAACTGCTCGACATCATCTGTGGATGAGAGTTTTGAGTAAACCAATCAATTGCAAGATCTTACTCTTTTTTACCAGCAATGGTTTTGCACAAGTGTAATATAATTGACAACTTTGCTTATAACTCTAATTAAGACAAATAATCCTCTGCAAATAAGTATTTTATAAAATCAATAGGGGTATATATACTCATGTTCTATAATCTTCAGTAAGCCCTGTAAAATTTAAAAGAGGTATGAATTCACATGTTTCATAATCTTTCATAAGTCTTATCAATTGAACAGAAATATAATTACACTACGTCCGTCTTATAATTAGAGCTAAGATTTATACATTTCCCACATAATTTCAGTGGAGGAAATAAGATAACCACTGTGGAAGAGTGAGTTTTAAGCACATCTTCAGGTTATAAGCCCCTCCTCCGCAGTGATTATTTGTACTTAATTTTAGCATCGAAGAGCTATCTTCAAAATTCATTTCTAAAAGCAATTGCAAGATCGTTGATTCAGCATTCTTCACCTGGGAATGAATTTTGAAGATGGTTCCTAAGGTAGAAATTTCGTTTTGATCACAGAGTATGATTCATCTTTAGATTTGTATTGAGTCAACCAACCAACCTTTGTAGATTTATTTATAGGAGCTTGTAACTTAGGAAAATAGCTTTTCAATTTGGATATCTTTATTTATAGTTTTCAATAGTACAAAGTAGAAACTCAATCTTTTTTTCATTCCCAAGACGGTCAATGTAATATAATGTAATCAATGAGAAAAAAACTTGTTCAAAGTCCACAGTAAAGAGGTGTTACTCTAGTGTCTTTACTATATACTTTAAACAGGTCCACTGGATAACAGAACTAAAATTTAAAACTATAAATCCAGTATTTAGCTTGAACAACATGTTTCATGAAAACTCTTCGCATGTTTATCAAATATTCATGTCATGAATCTCAAGTAGAAAATAATGAGTTCACACATTAACAAAAGAGAATATGTAGTAGCAAAATAAATCAATTAAATACTACAAATAGATGAAGCTAATAATATACATAATGGAAACATAGAGGGTATAATTAACTGACAAATAAACACAACTTGTATGATATTTAGAATAAAATCTTCAGAGGAGAGTACTGAGAGTCAACGATCTTTGTACCGAAGAAACCAATCCATTGCAAGTTTGTTGACCTAACACGCTTCTGTACAGATTTATTTTTGTTGAATTTATTCAATTTCAGTTGATGTAACCCTACCAAATAAATTGGTTTTGGAGTGAAATTTTGAGTCGGTCCCTAACCAAGCTATATCATGTTGCTCTGATGCTTGTAAATGATTTTATGATATGTATGAAATATGCTGACCAATTTCTAAAGAAACACATTTCTGATTAAAAGAGACAAGCCACTCACTCTATGCCAAGGTAAAATAAAAACGTACAATAAATAAGCCTGAAGCTACGCTCAAACATCCCGACTTACTTTATGCCAAGGTGAAATAAAAACGTACAATAAATAAGCCTGAAGCTACGCTCAAACATCCCGACTTACTTTATGCCAAGGTGAAATAGAAACAGACAATAAATAAGCCTGAAGCTATGCTCGAACATACAGCTATTATCCCTGCTCATTATTTTGAACACTGAATTTTTTTAACTTTAAAAACATATGTAATCAAAACAAAGGAAAGGCTTTTAACGAATATCCTGCTTTCGAAAAAAAAGAGAACGAAGATCTGAGATCTTATTATGAAGAAGATCACCATATGGATATAAACACAATGAGTAGATGAATAATCTTATATCAGATGTTAGATATTAAAGTTTTCTTTATCTTCGGCATTTCACGTTTTTAACCATCATGGAATTAACTTCTTTGGATTGTATATTTTACCACCACATTTAATTTTTAACTTTTTCTTTAATAAAGAAACATTTTAATCTGTATTTGGAAAGTAAAGCCGAAATATCAGTAAAAAACTAATAATATCTGCACCACTAATACAATTTCACTTAATGCTGTGAATAATTAAACTTCAATCCATAGATGTTGTTGTTGATAAAATTTACCTTTTGTTTGGCTAGCATCTGGTTATTCATATTAAACAATGGATAAATAATATAATGTACCTTATCTTTATTTTTCTTTATGCTTGTCTATACAATATGCGTGGTTTGTATTTGGTGTATGTAGGAGGGTTATTTGAAGGGGTATTTGTCATGGGTGTGCAGAGTGCTCCCTTGTACTTAATTTAAAGGGGAGGGGTGTTTGCAATTAGTGAATGCAGGAAGCGCTCCTTTTCTTTTTGATGGGGTGGGGGGTGTTTGCAATTAGTGAATGCAGGGAGCACTCCTTTTCTTTTTGATGGGGTGGGGGGGGGGGGGTGTTTGCGATTGGTGTGTGCAGGGAATAAGGGTAAAAGGGAGAAAATTACTTCCTGAATAAAATGTGAGTTTCATGAAATGGAGTTTCAAAATAGAGGTGTGCAGAAAGTTGTGACATTCTAACTTATTACACAATTCTATGATTTGCTATATAATATTGGAAATTGGATCAATGTCAAAACAACCCTGCAGCATTTTGATTTTGTTTCAACATTGAACCGACATTGCGTACCTGCAAAGATTATTATGTTTTTCATAGGGGGTCAGCGATTGCTAAAATTATTGGTAACAATGTTTTGAAATCATCTACTTTTGAAAAGACTGTCCAAATGTATGTTTATGAGGAGATGGTGAATGGTAAAAAATTAACAGAGATTATCAATACACAGCATGAAAACATTAAATACTTGCCTGGTATTAAACTACCAGAAAATGTGGTAAGAAATTTCTTGTAAACATAATAAGTAAGAACCATGAACTCTCAGCAGAGTAAGTGAGCATTCTGTACGTTCATAGTTCTCTTCTTTATAATAATATACCTTTTATATACTTATATATCAGAAGTTTGCCCTACTCAAACCATATAAAAGAGCTGACTTATTATGGAATCATATTTTATTTTAGCTTGCTGTACCTAATGTTGTTGAAGCTTGTGCTGATGCAAATGTTTTAATATTTTGTATACCACATCAGGTAAATATTTTCACAATAAATTGTTTGGGTTTCCTTATTGCTTACATATTGTAACATCAAAGAAATAATATCTATTGGGTCTGTGTTCTTCTTTATGGTTCAAAAGGTATCCACTTTACTGTTATTAGTTATAATTATAAGATTTGTTATAAGTTATTGGCATTCTAGGTATTACGAAATTTATTGAATTCTATGAGGTTTGACTACATTCAGTAAATTCTTATACCCAAATCATGACTTAGACATTCAATTAATCCCTACTCATCATAATCATAAAGATTTTACTCACTTGGAAGGAATATATTATACTGCATTATCCACTTAACACATGCCTTTTTTTATTCTTATTCATCTCACAGCACTTTTGCTACCATGAAACAAACATACTTCTCAATTGTATATCACTTATTATAATGTTAAATGCTCATATAACTAAATTAAATCGATAGCTTTTTTAAGAATAAGGAGATTAAAATCAATATGGCCGGATCACTTGGAATTGATCAGATCATCTAATCGTTGCGATTGTCATACATCTACCCTTGACAGATCTAATGATTTAATC